>VZTB01012398.1:308381-334174 GCA_013397245.1 Thryothorus ludovicianus
TTTTCCTAGCAGGAATACCTGTCTTCAAACTAAGACAAACATTCTCTACTGGAGAAAGCCATCTATCTGGAGGGGTATTTATATATATGTCCAGTCACATGCCTAGTCAAATACAACAGACAATCTCAACACCAATCAGACCACACAGAAGAAGTATCATTAAATCCTAGTAAGTTAGCATCTTATATGTGTCCCATCATCCTATCTCTGGTGAGAAAGATACTTCTTCATAAGCTCCTACTATCTGCAGCTGCAACACAAGCAGGACATTATCAGAATTCTTTTCAAATAAAAACTTATTTCTTTTACACTAATACATAAAAATTAAGTTTGTTGACAAAACTATACAGTTTTTACACTCACTTTAAACTTCACTAAGTATAGTAACACTTTCTTCTGTCAGAGTTCCACAGACACATTCCAGAGGGCATTACTAATCACCAGAAAGTAAAACCCTAATATTTAATAAAATTTTAATAGCATTTAAAGCATAGCATGCATACTCAAAACTTCTTTTGCAACCAACATGAACAACTGAAAACAAAGGACTTAGAGGATGATTTTCTAAAAATACCAACATATATTTGCCTCAAAATTAACATAAAAGTATTGCCAATATGCTGGATTTCTTTTTAAAAAAGACTGGATGTATAACTGGTAGGAATCACTTCTGATCCAACCTAACTCTCTATACGCTCTGCTTATAGTTTTACTTAATACATTACCTGATGCTTAGAGAATTCCTGACTCCACTTCTCTTTTGTCCATGATTCAGTTATCTCCAAACTTGAATACTCTCCCACTTTAAGGTCTGAATGTGTCCTGACAGCTGACACTTGTTGAGCAACTTGATTTGCTTAAGGAAAAAATAAATCTCATTTACATAAAGGCCTTGTCATACTTTAATTTATAAGATGTGTGTCATATGACCTAGCACCACACTTCATGATGGGATCTTCAGCTTAGACTAATGTTAACCCACACGTACATGGTAACTGGTTATATATATATATAAACAGATTGTATTAAACAGATGATGAAACAAAGATAAAAGGCATCACATCCTTGCTGTTGAAGACTTTATGCAAAAGTTTCTCCCAACTTTGCTTTCACAGAACTTCTGTTACAGAATATTCCATGGAAGCATTGGCAGTGTGTTTAGGAATGTTTCCTCTTACCTGAGTTGACCAAGAACACAGTTCTTTTTCCATTTTTGTTGAAATCTCCCCTGATCTGATAGGACAGCTCTTTAGTGAGTAGTACTGCAATAAAAGTCTTCCCTGAGCCAGTGTTTAAGCAGACTATTGTATTATGATCCAAAGCTGCTTCAAGCAGTTCAACCTAGGTTTAAAAGGTAATACTGTCGTTACTTGCAGCAATGCAGTGAAAAAGCTGACAAAAAATAACAAGAGTGAAATAAAGGGTAGGCAAGTACAAGTCAATAGTATCCTTGAGATTTTTCAAGTGCTACATAATTAACATCTCTTTTATAACAATGTATTCTCACAATCCTTCAAAAATATTAACACGCTATATTATAGCCCAGCTTTTAAATCTAAAGTCTTTCAGTACCACAATCTGCTCTCAAGTAGTTTTCTGAATGTATCTTTTTAACAGATGATTCTGTTGCTATATACATGGTGTGAAGAAAGAAGCTATAAATCTAATTGCACACGTCAATTCAGCCCAATAAGCAAGCAGACCAGCTCAAGGTGATCCAAGTTTCTCAGTAATACTAGCAAAATGCTTCTGGGTGCCTCTGCAGTGCAGAAAGAACTGGTATTCCAGAATTCAGTTTTTCTTAAAGTGAAAAATCAGAGTACCTTGATGGGGCTTCAGACTTTAGAGGGCTACTTTGACCAGTATGGGAATCAAAAATCAAAATTAGTATACCATGAGGAAGATAAAGTGAGAGCTGGAAGGAGACATGATGTGTGCATACAATTGAGGGACAGTTCATTTGTCCCTAGCAGCATTCTGCAGAGTGGCAGGAGAACATTCAGCTTAAAAGCTGTTCTGCTTGTTAGAGCAAACTGAGAAGAGGGAACAGGGATACAACAAATGTCAAAGCCAAACTAAGAATTAGCTCCCAACAGGTGGAGCTGAGAGAGACATGTCCTGACAGTATCACAGCACATTCTCCACCTGCTCTTGTTCTTTTTCCATTAATTAATGGATTTAATTGTACTTTTTTTGATGTTACCATATTAGTACTATCACTAGTACCTGATATTTTCTTGGCGTGTAAATGTTATCATGAATTGCTTCTTGTTGCCATGGTAGTCCAAAAAATGGACCCATTGGGGAGGAAGCAGGGGTCATGAGCTGCAGTCCCGCCATGCTGAGGGATTGCAAAGCAGGGCTTTTCATTCATTCATCCATCCAGTGTTTCTTTCATTGCATTTTTGCTCCAGCACAGCCTACTATGAGAAGAATATAAAACAGTATTAGATACACTTGCAATCTCAAGCAATAAGAAAAATTATCAAGAAAAGGACATTACTTGACTTTACTTACAGAAGTGTTCCTTCTCATGCTATTTTCAGCAGAAAATGCTAATTTTAAATTTACAGGCACTTCTTCCCTTGAAGATGTGTGCTTATCAAAGTACCCCAGAAATCCAAAAGGTGATGTACTTTACAGGACAATGCTTATTCCAGGCATTTGAATTTACACACAGATATTTTAATATGAAGTTCCATTTATGGTCTGACAGAATCTCATTTTAAATTTAAACTTTAAAAAGTAAAGCTGTCTTAGCTTTACTTCAGGAAAGAAAAACACTGAATTTTACAGCACAGGCACAAGTATCAGATTTTCCATTTTTCTTTCCAACCAAAAAGGCCTTTGACCAATTAAAGTTTTAAATATCCACAAACAGGAATTTTTATTCTAATTGCTAGGAAAAGAACAGAAACTACACAAGAACATCAGTATTTTCAAATCATCAGATTCTGATTAGATTATCTTTTTAAGAACTGGCAGGAGCATTCAGATAATTGCTGAGGACTCCGGTAAGGACTAATGGAGAATGGAATCCTTACCAGGTGAACCACCAACTTCCATAAAGACACTAATTCATAAACAAACAAAGCATTCAGAACTTCACAACAACTGAGCACTGGAAAACACTTTCCTACTGAGGCTATGAAGTCCTCACCACCAGTTTGTGTGTGTGCATTAAAAACACTTGCTATTTCTCAAGAATTATCAATGTAAAAACAAACAAAACTGAACAAAAAACCTACCAATTAAACAAATCCCACAACAGAAAAACCTTTAGCCTAGGGAGACGATTATGGCCTGATGATACAGAAAAATATTGCTGAAGTACACAGAAACATACTACATGAAATCAAAGAAATTTTGAATACTCCCTCTTTAAATTGGATACATACCCTATTCAAAAAAACCAGTATTTTCAAAAGTTAATTTTCCTTAAAAATTCCTACAAGCTCAATATAAATTTTAGCATCAACAGGGGTTGAGAAGTGCATAACATTAATGATGCATTAATATTTAATAATTCATTAAAAATACATGAGGAAAAGTTAATGATAATGTAAATGTGCAGTAAGGAATAATAAAAAATGAAAATGAGAAAAGTATAATACGCTATCTAAGAGAGAACCAGTAATGGTTATCAGAAATAACTGAAGAGTTAAATAAAACAGCAGCACAATTAAATCATCAAAAACGGGGCATTGACTAGATTTCTAGAGGTCCCCTCTAACCCTAGTAATTATGTGATTCTGTAATTAAGAAAAGTATTCATTCAGATTTGTTCCACAGTCTCCAACTAATAACACTGTTGCTCTGTTATATGTTAATATTTTAAAATTAAATATTATAATCTGGACCATGTCTAGACAGTGATATTAAACTAGTGTTAAATAATTATAGGAAGCTCTGAAAAAAAGAGATTAAACAAATTATCTCACTTTCCATCTCAGGTATATATTGTAAAATAAAGAGAAGACAATACAGTGAACTACATCATCACTCCTCTGGTAGAGTCACAAGTAATTTCACTTTACAGTAAGTGGTCAGATAAAGCTTTGCCTCAATTCGTTTCAAAGTGGCAGAGGAAGCCCTCAAGGACAGTGTGGTTAAGCTGAAGTTACATTACACATGCAGTGCTATTGTAAAAACATATTTATCTTTTGCAGACAAACATTCAGTAGCAAATTCTACTTTGTGTAAATGTAACTTCTTGAGTTTAGGATCAGCAATAAACTTATTTCCCCCTCCATCAAAAACATTCCTCTTTAATATAAAAAATGTGTTGATATTGCTGGAGCATTGTTTGATATTTTGATTTGGGTGTCACAAAACCTGTCACAGTGTGAAGGTTCCAGAAAATAAAGATGTCTTAAACTCTTAGAAAAACTCAAAAGGAAGAAATGTGCATTTTCACAGGATATAGCAAAGAATATGCTTGACATTTTATGGTTTTTTGGTTGCTTTAGGACCATCTCCAAACTCATGGTGATCTTCTCATTTATTTTTCACTCCTGTAATATAAATTACCATTTGAGCCCAAGAATTTCAGATCAAACAGATAAAATGAATTAATATTGCTTTATTTAGCTGTAAATAAAGAACACAGCCTACACAAATCACAAAAACAGTACCATGTCATTATTCATTTCAGTTGTAATACAAAAAAAAGACTCCTACAGATTCTTAAATTGTTTCTATACATTTCAAAGAATGCATAAAAGCACATGCAGGTTCTAACAATGCAACTATAGTAATTTTAAAGAGTGTTCTAATCTGGCATAACTGAAGATGTTTTGGTTCATTCCCTCCTTGGAACTAGTGGCTGCTCCTCCACAGAGACTCCAAAGCTTTGCGTCATAGGAGACAGCTGGCAGGAAAGATACAGTCTTCACAAAATGTTTTAGGTGTTAGAGAGCTGCATGTAGCAAGCTCTGAGCATTCTCAAGGATGACAATGTTCATCCTTGACATTTTGATCTCAGGAACATTTGCACATCAAATGTGGCTGACAGATTAAATGAGCCACGTGGCAAGGGCAGTAATATGACACAATCTTCCCCAGACACCAGGAGAAAGCATCAGAAAACTCCAGACACCACTAACCTTAGTGAAGCTTTTGTATGAACTGACAGCTTAGGTGCAGGACAACAGGGAAGAAGGGAGAAAAAGCAGGGAAAGGTGTCATCCCAAATACCTCCTTCTCCAAACTCAGAGATGAAACTCTCCTTTAATGTATCTAGCTTCTCTTTTTGTACTCCAGTGAGTGGAAGCACTAGTTAGTAACACAGACAAAAAAATCCTTAGAATCACAGAATAGTTAGGGCTGGAAGAGACCTTAAAGATGGCACAGTTCAAAGCCCTGCAGGGTCTGAAGAACACAGAGGTCTTTTGCATGACTACAGTATTTCACTGAAATGGTCTCAGTCATGCTTCTCTACTTGCATAGAGCAACTGCTGAAAAACAACTACTGGTTGCTTTGTTTAAAATGAGACCTCATATAATAATAGCTAGAACAAACCAGGGAAAAAAACTCCAAACGTTTTCCATAGTCAAAAGTGAAGCTGATTCCTCAATTATTCTTATATTTTATAAATAATTTTAGATGAGCAGCTCCTCCTCTTTGTTTACTGTTCCATCTCTCTCGTGTTTCTTTTTCAAACGATAACTACAACTTTGGGAATATATAAAATCACTGTATCACATCACCAGGAGGGAATTAAGGAGAGAAAAATCAACCTTATTTTAAAAGGCTGCTAATAATAAACAAGTACAGGATCCAATACTACAAGTAATTCACCTCTTTTGCTACATATCTAATAACAGTGATAGCAGTTTAGCTACCCTGCTGTAGAAGCAAGTCAATTCATGCTTACATAAATTCTCTTGCTTTCCAGCTTGATCTGGAAAGGCTGTGAAACAGCAGACAATCTGAACTACAGCTTTGGTTTCTATGTACCTTCATGGAAGACCTGCTCTTAAATACAATCATGTCACAAGACCAAATATATCCTCAAAAAACCCCTTTGAAGTGTGAAGGAAGAATATGCACATTTGTAACATGAAAAATAGACACGACCAAAACAGCATTGTGTGCCACTGCAATCATACCTGGGTTGAGCTTGTATGAGACACAACACATTTAAAGAACATATAGGGGGAGGGAATTTAAGCTAAGTCAGATAAAAAGAAAAAAACCTATCCTCCCAAATCAATGTTTCTTTCTGCTATACTAAGGCTTCCTAGTCCTGGCCCTCATTTGTACTGGAAGTATATAAGACCTGACAAGATCAATGTCAACATTATTATGTGAGTAAGCCAGAATAATGCAGTAATTGTATCATTCTAGAGTCTCTATTTCAATAGCAAGGAAAAATATCAAGTTCTTCAATAAAAGAAAAGTAGTACAGGATCATCTAGAAATAAAAAGGGAAAGAACACATCTACTAGAAGAACAGATTTTAAATTGAAAACATTTGAGATGTAGGCACATATGTTCAGAATCTGTGGACAGAAAACGGAACATAAGCTAACTGAAACTAGCTAACAGTGAAGCAAAAGAAAAAGCCAAACTAGTCCTGCTCAGCCAGTGTTGGGAAATAAAGAAACTTGCTAAGATCTTCCATCTTTGTCCACTGTATTATTTTGAAATCTGATAGAACGAGAAGGGGCAAGAACTTGCTGAAGCTGAATTTGGAGTGAGAAAAACCTGAAACAAATCATACCTCCTGTGACTCTAGACTAGTTATGGAAGCTGGGTAAGGCAGCACAGTATTCAAGCTTACTTGTACTAAAATAATAATAGAAGTTCCAGTTTCATGGCCATCAATCTTGAGAGTTTTAAGAGCAGAATTCACAACCTAGTGTCCTTATTCTAATAGTAACACTTATGTAGATAGTGAATTCCAGAGCTAAGATTAAACCCTTATTCCATCATTTAAAGAACTGTTTTTCAGAAAAATATACAATGTTGGAAATTAGGTCAACAACATGCAATTGCAGTTATTTTCAGTCTGCAATGAATCTGGAAATGTGGGGTAGGTTTTCCAGTCACATGACTATATCCAATTTGAAGCCATCCCCTGGCTTGTCGCCTTGATTTTTCAAGTTTTCTGTGACACTTTCTAACTCGATTTTTTTCACAGTTCTTATTTTTTCTCACACACACGGGTGTTGTTACCAGAAGTCTATTTGATAAGACAAGGTTGTTTACATACTTCCTCTTGGTGTGAAGTACAACTGATGGACAGTTGTCTTGACCAACAGGGTGGGAGAGGTGTCAGCCTTCTTCTCCAATCCCTGGTCTGTGTGGAAATACTATGAATATGGAGTCAGATGTTTTAATAAATAGTTTTAAGCTTTCTCAAGAGAAAGTGTCTGTGTGTGTCCTTACACATCCCACAGTGACACTGGCTCACCAAAAATTCAAGGTTTACTGCACTAAGGAATGCAAGTTACACCAACCAGAGGCTTCACCTGGAATGAGACATCCTGGATCTAGTCCTGCTTGAAGAACAGTTTAAAACATTTATGGAATGGCACTGAGGTACTCAGAGAAGAGAGTACTGTCCTGGGGATGCAACTTTCAAGTTTTTACCACCATTTGTGAGCGCACGTTGTGCTGTATTCACATGTTAATGCAAAACTATAACCATCTCCTATTAACAACAAAAATTTCTTACTGCCATTTGCAACGTATTTTATTTACTTTCTATACTGATTTGTAAATTTACACCCAATATAATCCTTGGAATACAGCCATTATTTCTGATGCTTTAGGATTTCATCTTTGTGCAGGAATGTCTAATTCATCCTCTAAAAACACTCTCAGTATCAGCCAAAACAAGTTAGCTTCAAGAGGTAAAAATAATCCTCTAAAGGAAATAAACAATTTATAAAAAAATATGAATAGAACCTTGCTGCTTGAATATTCACTTACATGGACACTTGAAGAGTCTGAATGTAGTTTCTTCATAGCAATTTCTATGTTCTAATGCTACATTAAACATTAACTTGCTGAATGATCTAACAGAAAATTCTTACTTGGGCAAAGGAACACTAAATAAAAAGAAAAATGTAAAATATTACAAATACAGAGTAGAAAATTTATGTAAATGCTAATGTACAAAATTACGTTTCATACCAACTTATACTGTAAGCATTCAGAGGCAAGAATTAGTTCTGTATCAATTTAGGTGACCTTACAATATTCCTATGCTGTCTGGCTGCTAAACTTTCTTTTAAAAGAAGTGCACTTTTTAAAAGGATTTGACTTTCACAGTGACAACCAGAAGAACACACTACTCCTTCCAGAAAAAAGAAGTGTATTTAATATTACTCCTGTAACTTTAGTTCTCTTAAGAGAGCTTAAAAATCCCAAACCAAACACCCCCAGTTTTTTTTCTGCAAAAAAAACCAATCCAAAACTCAAACAAACAATTGTCAATATTACTCAGTAATATGAATCAGAAATCTCTTTTATATTTTGCTTTTTTAACACAGAACACATCTTACGAAATATTCTCCCATCCTTCAAAGATCTTTATCCCATGCACTGCCTAAAAGCAATTTTTACGTTTGGTCTTACAATATGTGTTCCTTTCCAAGAAGGGAATGTATAGATGCTTATAAGGCTCAAAAATAAGTAATTCCTTTAAGGACCATCCTCCCTGGTTTTCCTAGCACAATCAGAAATACTCTTTGTGAATACTCCTTTTAAGCTACAAGAATACCATTTTTTCTATTTTTCTGCTACAGAGCCAGTTTAACATTGGTCTTTAACAGCCTACCAAAGCACACCAACACAATGACAGCTGCTTTCTGTTGTCCAGGGAAAGTTTCATTAAAGAGCTTATTAAAACAAAAGTTAAATTGAAGTTCTACATTTGGATGAGCTGATTCTGAAGCACTTCTACAAGCAGTACAACAGTTAATAGGTGAAATTCCTGGCAGACTTCTCCTAAATGTCTGTTTGTAGGAGAGAAATGGAGTACAACATGACACTTAGCAGACTCAGAAAACCCTTTAAGTCCCTCATGTTGAGTTCAGTCTGACCAAACCTGGACTTGGGGCAAAAGCGTAATAAACACTTTGTGCTGCCTTCAGTGCACCTCGACCTGCAGAGCCAGCAACTCATGGCTCACACAGGAGCTGTGCTGCTGCACACTGAACAGTCAAATGCAAAAGGATTATGCCACTGTTTATCAGCACAACACACACAGGCTGCAGGGCATTTACAGGTAAAGTAATACAATGTAAAAACAAAAATCAGTTTTGTAGCACATCTCTAATGATACTAGTGCATGAGGCATTCAGATGAAACATTCAGAAAGAAGATGCTTCTCCTTTAAAGAATACAGACATGCAGCCGGATCCTGGAATAAATTTCCATTTTTTTAAATTATGTATACAACGCCTGTGCAACAATCCTAACTATGCAGTTGCTTAATCAGCAGTGTAGAACTGCTACTATGTAGACTCCTCTCACCTCCCTAACACAGAAGACAAAAGAGTAAGCATGAAGTATGTGGGATACAAGATGGAAGGCAAGGTGAACACCAATGGAACGAAACACATTTCTGTCTTCCCTATGTTATCAAAGCACATTTTACTGTTATGCAGTTTTCATCTGATAACCTCTCTCCCTATTTTTGCTGATCTCATATTTCAAATTGAAGCATACCATTGAAACTAAGGCATTAATTTACTTGTCATTTCTTTTCCTTACCATTTACTTTGTATCTCCTATCTGGAACAACATATGAATTCAATTCTAATTCTAACCCCTTATGTCAGCTCTCCTTTTTTTAAAATTGATTGTATTTCACCAACACAACAACATTTGAATGTAAAATCCACAAGAAAAACACACATCCTTTTAAAAAACTGAATAGATTTCTAATCATAGTCAGCTTCATAAGAAGCATCAGGGCAAGCATTTTGTGATCAGGAATGAAGTAGCTACTTTAATTTATCTTTCCAAAGAAATTTAATTTCTATAACTCACACAGGGAAGTTACTTTACTCTATGCTTCTGAAGCACCTTTAAATATAAAAACAGTGCAGTGATACATCAAAACCTGCTTCTCCCAAACTCCAAAGCACAGTCTTACCGTTTTAATTTCCGCAGTCTGTGTTTATGCTTCCCCAACTGCATTTTGACATCATGATATCAGCTTGTAGATTAATCACATAATTTGCAAGCCTTGACTCTTAAAAAAAAAAGAACAAAAACCTATGAACTATAAAAACAATTTGAAAAGGGAACTACAATAGCAAGATTAATTGTGGTAATTCAGTTGCTCATAAACATTTATATGTGCTGAGCCTACACCACAGCTTTCTGACAGAAATGAAATATTTAGGTTCACTCTTAACATGAATTATTTTAGTTTACTATCAGAAACTAAAATTCAAAAGAGTGATTTAAAAGATAATTTAGTTTAACTGTGCACATACTTCCCTACTCCTATTTCCAGGTTACTATCATTAATTACTGGCTCATGTGACAAATACAAGAGTAGAGCGTTTGATATAATTTTACTATGGTTTATATAATTGTCCTGCTTTTTCCGTTTACAAGTATTTTCACTTTGAGTCAGACATTAAGAAAAAATCAGGATTCAAGCTTCTTTAAACTATTTTATTTATTGAAACTGCAAGTAATACTGTTAACTCATAAAAAAGCAACAACCGTTTTTTCAAAGTACACCAGTCCTTTTAGTGAAAGGAAAAATATTGTGCACTTAAGATGGTGATTTAACCACCAAAGTAAGATTCAGAAAGACAGAAATTCATGAATTTGTATTAAAGATGTTATATGTATATAACTACAACTTAAAGCAAAAATACCATATTTAAGCAGATCTAGTATTCTTAAAGGTATAAAATAAATTTGCAAAATATATACACCTAGAAGTGTGAGTTTTGCCAGATGCAAAAAGAGAGATTGTGAAGTTCAATTTTTTAAAATTAATACTGAAAACTTAAACACAAAATGAATCGATGAAAATTTTTCTTCCCATCAATTCCATAAAGTTAACAAAGAGGACACTCCCAAGATTAGTTCAGTATGTTCATTTTTACCTCAAACGCTGATGCTGAGCTTTTCCAGAGTCTCCAAGCCTGTAATTTTGTTTCACCCTAGGTAACCTAAAAGGCAACATAAAGAGAGAGCATTTTACCATGAACTGCCATTAAAATCAACTGTGCCATGTGGTAGTCTGCTTTCTTGCATTTTAATATTTAGCTCTGTAGCAAGAGCACATGGTCCTTCAAAATCTAATTATCATATGTCCCTTTTTGGCTAGGGATACAGACAGTGTCTGAAAGATCAGCCTTAAGTGCTCAGGAGGTATTTGCATGTTTTGTTTTATCTGCTAAAGTAATTGCTAGCTAAGGCCAACTAGATTCACAGCTATTCTCCCCCATGCTCCATGAATGTTTCACAAAAGGGAAACACAGAAGAAATTATTATTCAACACATTTAAGAGAGAGATCTGAAAGAATGTATGTTTTTCCAGAAAACAAAGTAAACAGTTATTTTATTTTACAGGAATATAAAAGTAATGCAGCACAGAAAATGTGATGTATGCTGCAGTCATGTACAAAATAGACTGACAAAAAATTTGTTCCCTGGGCTACATTTTAAATTTCTGTTTGCAGCATACAAAAATAGATCCTTTATTTTCAGCACAAAATACAGCAAATTGCTTCTAGGATGTATTAAGTAGAACTTAGATTTATTATAGCATGTTCCTGTTATGCCTGGGTTATTCATTTATTCACTGCCTCTAAACACGAACCAGAATATATGTTCCATTGAACCAGAAAATAACCTAACAACAGAAAACTGCCACATCCACTGGAAAAATATAGGAATATACTCCGCTCTCCATATATTTGCAAGAAAAGCTGAAGGGAACAATGCAGCATTTGGATACCCCAGCAAAAAGCAAACATGAACAGAAAGAAAGGTTCAACCCTTGTCAGTAAATCTAATGCCGCATGTGTGGCTTAACAGAGCAAATTTACTTTACTGCCAAGTCGCAGATGGCAAACACAAAGCACAGAGACCAGCAGGCAAGACCTGGAGAATCAAAGATCTATGGAATTGTAATTCTCCAGCAGCACAAGCGCTTCCTTCGGCACTCCGGAGCCAGAACCGATCGATCGGCTGGCAGGAGCTACAGCGGGCCCTCCGAACGCCAACCTAAAACCAGACAGGCCACATTCCTGAGATGCAGTCGAGGTCTAGCACCGAACAGCAGCGTATATCCATTAGCATGTAAATGGCGCTGGCACATCCCCTCAGACAGAGCCTGGTGTGATCCTTCCCCCGGGCACCCCGGCCAAGGGACACCCCGCGCCGAACACCCCCAGCCGCGGCCACCGCCGCAAAAGCGTTACACCATATAAAAAAAAAAAAAAATTAATTTTGGTCTCTAGTTTCTGATGATCTTGTTAAAACAAGTAAAAGAGACAAAAAGGAAAAATTAGTACACTTCAGAAACTTAATTTTTAGGAATGTCAATGTCTTATCAAACGGCGAGGCTCCCCCTTTTTTCAAATGTCACCTTTTCTTTTAAGAGCTCAACATTCACATATTTATCAACAGGTAAAAGGCAAGAGTTCTAAGATAAGCAGACATTTGGAGTGTTAAACTCCAAAACACACTGCAAACACAATAAATACTCAAAGCACTAACAAAACAAAAATTCAGTTCCTATAAAGAGATCAAGAGGAGCATTCAAGAAGAGGCACAGCAGGCACTTCTGCAAATCTCCAGCGCTCCAGAAATCTGCAAGCAACCACAAGTTACTTCTGCAAACCTCAGCCAAGATCTTCAAGTATCTTGGCTATTTGCTACTGAAACACTACTAATGCAAAAACCAAGTATGCAAATATATCAGAGAATACAGGTTTTATTTTTATTTCATGGGTTTGTAATTCAATCCTTGAGAATAATCACGTTCATATGACGCAATTATTAACCTAACTTGCTATTAAAAATCGATGGTCAGAAAAAAGATAACCAAAATTTACAGTGCAACACCTGCTGTCACACTATAAGCAACAGGCTGAATCTGAAAGACTATCAGCTTCTTGCTCTTCAACACCTTTGACAATTTGAAATTAAACAACTAGTCCCTAGAGCAATTAAATCATTATTCAAACTGTTAACAGTTTCAAAATGAAGTTATTTTGTTAGTAAGTTCTCTGCAACTGGACTCTTAAAAAAATCACATGATTTATTTAGTGAATAATCTTTATGCAAATATAGAAGAATTCCAGTATGAACAAAGTCCTGCACGATCTTTAGGGGATAAGGTAAAAACTGCATTTACGATTGGAAAGAAAAAGTCCAGGCTGGCATCCTGCCTCTATAATCACAGCTGGTCGCAGATGCTGAGGGTATGGGGGAAGGGGTGACTATAGAAGAGGACTTATCCTTTCTTCTTTTTGTTACTTCAGCAACTTCATATTTCAACTATTTTTCTTCAGTTTATTATGGTACAAACAATAAAGTTACGTCAGAAATCACAGTACAAACTCCCTACTGCCTCAGATTAATTTGAAAGCAAAATACTGTTGACATCCAAGGACCTAAGCCTTCATGGAAGTCAGGAAAAAAATGACTCAGGACACACCTCTCTAAATAAAAAAAAAAATCTGAACTACACAAACACTCTGAAACATATTTATTAGTTCTTACAGCAATTCAAATTAAATTATGCCACATATTTGAGGGTTTTTTGCTGCAAAGGGAAATTGCGGCTCTAGGTGTAGATTCTAATTTATGGGCAACTATAATATCAGTATCACAAATAGGGACAACTGATCATATCTGTGAATTTATTTATCATTTGGTGGTTTACTTGGAGACCAAATTATTTACTTGTGATGATTTAGTTAATTTAAAGGTTATGTTCAAGCTTTTCAGGCACTTACGTCTTTCTACAGGAAGGCAATTAAGCAGACATTAGAGCAGGGATTTCTCTCTTTCCCAATTTGAGGGCAAGCTGTGAGGCAAGTACAGTTCCAAAGCATTAATTATTCTTGCTTTGGATAAGTAAAAGCAGCAGCTGCCCCCTGAATATAACCCCATGTGGAGACTTCAATCCCATTATTTGCATAAACATAAACCCTTTCTCTGCATGTGGCTGAAAGTCAAGCTCCTCAAAACATGGGTATTCAACAGTTCAGTTATCACTGCGCCACAACATCCGAAATTACTAAGTTCCCTACACTACAAAAGGCTTTCTCTGAAGTCAGTAATTGTATTATGCAAGGCCAGCAGGCACTGGGATTGTAAATCAAGCTCTATAACTTCTACCAATTCTAAAATGAGAGTTCAAATCTACTGCAGTCAGCCATATGAATTTATGTACATGACCCTAGTAGTCCACAGCCATCAGCTGAAGAGAGTTCCTTTCTTCTGGAATATTACAATAGATAATCCTGTAGTTCAGTCAGTTGTGAACTGCATTTTCAGAGCAGAACACAAACATTAAAGTTTCAGTAGAGACTCTTGTCAGAAAACAATACAGCAGATTTTGCTTTACTCAAGATTACCAGCTCCACAAACCCTCATTATCAAAAAATAGAAAATAAAAACAAAGAATTCCATCCTGTTCTTACCATGCTAGTTTGCAGTTTGTATGGATGTTGCCAAACCACCAATTATTATGTCTGGTATCATCTAATTACCGGAAGTATAGCAGCTTGATTGCAGCAACATTAAGTAGCTAACATGAAGTAATTATGAACAAAAACTCTGAGGGTGTTTCTTAATTCAATTGTTTTCAATTTTCAGAAAAAAATGCAGCCAGATTCTGTGAGGCTGACTGGCAGCTGCATTGGCAGAGCCTGGACTACCTCCCCATTGTGCTGCTGCTGGGCTCAGCTACTACTTTGGATATATTAAGACCTACCAGAAGAAAACAGTAATGGCCTGGCAGGTACATTCCTGAAAAGGAACAACCTGGGAAGGACAGAAGAATGAGATAAGCAGTAGAACACATCTCCACCATCCAAATGTGGGAAATAAAACTCAAATTATCATACAATCTCTCGCAATTATCACTGTATCACTCCTCTAGTCTGGGAAGCTCTGCACATTCATCAATTCCCTCACCTAATGATGAGTACTGGATTAAAAGTCCTTTCTTACCCTCATTTATTCTCACAGTACCCTGCAGATGACCAATTCCAGCAGGTCAGACTGTGTTTCTCCAGAGTCAATCAAACCCAGACTCTCTGAAGACATCCATGAAGCAGCACAGAAGTGAAGGGCAGTCACAGTCAAGACTGCCTGGATCAGAAGAAGCACTGGGAGCATGCAAGTGACAAAGAACTCGACCTAGTTATGAGGGAATTTAAGGAAAGGAGCAGTTTCTGTAAGCAAACCAAAAAAGACATGAAGAAGACAAAGATTTGAAAAAGCAGAGATATTTCAGACTAAAAAAAAAAAAAAATCAAAAACCCCCAAACCTTACTAAAAGTCTTGAGATACCAAGTAATTTTTTATCAACGAGGAATAATCAAGCATTTTAAATTACTCTACCATTAACATGACAATACAGAAAGTCCAATTAAATAAGAGGCATTAACATCCCTAAATTTGATGTATACTAGTACACATCCCAGATCTATACTGGGAAAATTTAAATCTAGTGTTATTACAAAACTACTCTATTAGTTGGGAACTTGCATTGTATTTTAGTTTTCCTTAGAAACAAGTGCATCTATATTGATATCATTTAGGTTGATTCACAACATAGGCAACTGATTAATCAGGAGAATAGCAACAGCATCACAGCTATCAACATAGCAGTAATCGCGATTTACCTTATTAATTGTTATACTGAATTATGTAGAACAACTCTCCCCCTGCATACTATAATGTATTTGGAAAGAATTTATAACTCAATCAATGCAGGCATACATTACATTTTTAATAAATAAAAATTTAAATTATTCAGAATAAATATTTAAATACAACTGACTTTCAATTTCATTGACTAATCATTTGCTTTCATCAGCTAATGAGCAGCTTATTTGAGTAGGCATACACAGATGCATTAAGATGCCTTAAGAGGCAGATAATTGATGACTTCCAGAATGACTTAAGCAGATTACATGCCTAACTTTCAATGGAGATTTCCCTCTTCTTCTTCAGCACTGCTTTCTCAACCCTGAACAGGAAGTCTCTCTCTTTTCTTTAGCTAATGATTTTTAGAAATTAACTTTTTCATAATGTCCTAATTTGTAATTCAAGCGACTTCAAATACATACTAAAACTGGTGAAAAAAAATCACCAAACCACTAAAGCAAAAAACAAACAAATGAAAAAAACCCCTCTAGGCCTCTAAGACTTGAAATAGAAAGAGTACTGAAATTAAATTTTAAAGATACGTGATTTTTAAGTTAAAAATTAAGTTTGACCTTGTTGCACAGACAAGATGTTAAAGAAACTGAGACCAATCAACTAAAGCAATGAAGTACATTGAAAAGGAAAAGTGCCTGAAATCCTTATGAGCAAGCTGTCACTGAGAAGAGTGGCCTTATTACTCCTCTTTCAGTAGGATTAAGCACGTGGCATATGCAGAGGTTTTACATCCCATCATTTCACCAGATTGGTATTTCACTTCAGTTTTCTCAAATACACTTACAAAAATCTGTAGCTAGTTGTACCAACAAATTTTACTAAAACAATCAGAGAAGAAATAAATTTCTGAGGTAAACAAAGCACAGGAAAGATTCTTTTCATTTTATCCCGTTTCTTTGATTTTCACTCAGCAGGAAGACAAGGCTGTATCATAAAGGCTTCTTGATCACATTTAGTATGGCATGGTTACACACCCAAAGCATCACCCTTACTCTCCCTTCCATCTACCTCCACAACTGTTTCCAAGTAATCTGTGACCACATCTGAGACAGACCATAACAGAATGAAAGAAATCACACAGAATAAATTGTTTCTTTGGTGAATTAGTCTTGTTAATTCACTTTACCATAAAACTTCAGAAATGCTGGCTCCAAGGAAACTTAACAACAAATACCAGGACATGGGATGAAAAAAGGAGAAAGTGTACTTTTTTTTTTTTTAGGCAGAAATGCCATGAAAAATGCATGTCAAACTAGAGACCAAGATACAGCCTACACTCCTCAGATGCCCAACAGGAAAAAAAATTTACTGTCTTGAGTAGCACCTCTATGATCATGTACCCCCTAATTAGAATGCAAAATTTTAAATCATCTAAAGTTTTCTGATTTTGTATTTTCAATTAACTCTCTTGACAGGATAATAATATTAACTGAAAATAGTCCTATCCTTAAGTATTGGCTACTACTTCATATGAAAATTACACATACACTCAAACAATATTCCTAAAATATGCTAATAAACTCAAATTTGTAAATGCTGTTTATCTTTTAAATCCAACAGGATACAAGAGTTTAGCCCATACTCAACTGCTCACTTCACAGCATTGAAAAGCACTGTTTATATTTTGGACATTCTTGCAAAGATCCAATATATCCATCTATGATACGTACACCAAAGTTGCATGGTTTCACCATTCAATTACATATTTTAACAAAAACTGCAGTGAATTTTTACCATAAAATTGAGTTTAGGTTATGGAGAAAAATAAAAAAACACCAAAACTATGGTTAGGAAAATTTGTATGGCCTAAGCCCATCCCTATTTCTACCCTGAAGGCAAATTTATGAAGTGGGAGAAACATCTTACTCAAGCTGGGAAAAAACACCAAACAATTAACAAAGTTTTCCTGATTTGCAAAGGTAACCTACCTCTCTCAACTACTCTAACTTGTTCCTTTGAACTTCCCACATAATTACACAGCAAATTCTGCTCTGGATAGTGTGGAGTCCTAAAGCTCTCATTTCAAGTGAGTGATTACAAATCTCTACCACGTTCGTGGTAAACAAACTAGAGAATTGTCTGATTTTGTTTGGGGATAATGATGGTTGGCTTTAGGAGCTTTGTTGTTTTGTTTTTTTTAATTAGGACAATGATTTCCTCTTTCCTCACTAAAATGGAAACACTGAGCTTTGAAGAGCATTTAAAGTTAATCAAATTATACCTGAGATCTTAAACATATAATTACAAAAAAACCTCACCCCACCACTTTCATAAGGATGGAAAACTGGATAGAGGAAAACATCCATTTTTAAAAAAATTTACTAACTTGAAGTAATTGACTTGTATCTAATTGTATTAGTGTCTTGGAACATATAATCACTACATTTGAGGCAAAAAGGAAAAGAAGTCTTAGAATTTTAAGCAGATTCCTAATTATGAAGTCACAACTACAAATTACCACTAGGTAAAAATGAGAGGTTTTAAACTAGGCATAACTTCAGATGTGAATTTTCAAAGCTAATGGCTAGTCTAAGTGTTCCACCTTGATTACTGCACTGATTATAGTTACTTTTAGTAAAAAGCTGTTCATCTCTCAAAACAGGACTCGCTAAAGAAGTGTTGGTAAATTCAACCAGGTTTTTTTTTAATCTTCATAGCATAATTTTCCCCTCACTTTGGTTCCTATCTTGGATTTACCACAGCTGATTTTTATACACAAACTCACAAAACTATTGTCATAACACACTTGTTCATAACAGCAGCTATTAACAGTAAGAGAGAAATTATGAAGACAAGAAAAACATGGTACAAATATTTCAATTAATTGGTGAGAAGTAGTAGTTTGAGATTAATTTTCATGAGACCGTAGATCCAATCTGATGACAACCTAGTGCTCAATGAAACAACCCCACTGTCCCTGCTCTTTTGTTTCTCTAACAGCTTTGACACTTGTCTGACCCTCTGGGAGAAAAACAGTTCAGGACAATATAACCAAGTAATATTTTTTTTCCGTGACCTAGGCAAGTTTTCTACTAGCTCAACAAGTTGAATTAAGTAGTTGATATGGATTAAGAGTATTAGAGCTGGCATGAGGAAGAGGTTAAAATCAGATACCAGCTCCTCTATTGCCAAGTGCTGCTGAACTGTGTTGCACTAATATCAATAAAAACTCCAAACCCAAAAGTTCTTCTTGTGCAGTCCAAAATTATTTAAATGGTGCCAGAGGAAACACCTAGAGGCAGCAGACTGCAGTGACAGGATGAACTGTTTTTACAACTCCTAATAGCTGGCAACGTATACATCAGCAGCATTAGTGGCATAGTACGGCAAAAGCCTGCCAGAAATCAGCACCTGCTTCATCATTACACCAGTCACTACATGCCCTAGAATCAGTCAGTAATTCCTTGCAGACCCTCATCAGCTGAGATAACAATTGGTCAGTAGACAATTTTAATGAATCATGCATTTTGTCACTAAAAATTCATCCTGTACTCAGTTTAGGCAACACATAGTCATTAGAAGACCATTTTCTAGACAATTTACTATTAATCAAGACAGGTTTAACATCTTAACTTCAACATGGCAAAGCATTAACTATGCAAGGATTACAACAGGGAAAATTGCTCATCTCCTGGAAGTGGCTCATATGTCTTTCAAAGACCCAGGGAGCTCATAAATGTCTTTGGCATTCTTCCAATCCTTTTTTCAATTAAATACTTGAATATAAAAAGCCATTACTTTCCTAAAACCTACACACTTTCTCCTCCAGAGCTTCATCAGCCATCATGCCTCAAACTCATTGCTCTCAAATTGCTCAGTAGGTGGTACAGCCACACTTCTGCAGTGGAAGATTTCATTAACTCAGAGACTTTGTGATTGATTGCACAATAAACAAATCAACTGATATATTCAGTATATAAACCTATGGATATACTGGGTACACATTTCGGGAAATACTTAGATATACGCTTATTTTTTTATTTATAATCATTGAAAGTATACAGTTTCTTGTTGCCCTATCACTTACAGCTTGTTATCTTTCTTTAGCGTCAGTGAACTACTGAGGCCAATGCTGATAGAGTTCAATATTCTTTAGAAACAATGAAGAAAGTAAAAACCTTCCTCACACGCTTTTTTTACAAGTTGTAAAAAATTGTAAGGCAGTCCATGAGACCTTGCTGACAGTAACTGTAGAAATAATGAAAAAGATACAAAGATAATCCCACGGCTCTCAGTAACATGCCTCCATCACTTTCCCCTTACAGTCTCTGCCATTCATGCTGACTCTGTTCATTAAACTGGTAGAAAACATTCATATTCCAATTTTCCTCTGATTCAGTCTCACAGAAATAGGGAAGCACAAGCAGCAAGAAGAACAAATGACAAAAATACACACATCTTCTTGGGGACTCAAAAAACACACAGGAGAAACAGAGGTGTAAATGTGTGCTTGTTTGGCTTTTTTTTGTTTGTTTATTTTCAGAAGTAGTGTACTTTTTTATGTCCATTATCTATCTCCAGTAATAATTTAGTTTCTACAGTCTTGGAGGTCACTGAGATAGCACCATGTTAGACAGCAAGAACCATGAAAAATTACCTTCAGTAGCTGGGGGAGAAGGGAGGAGCATTAATTTTTTTTTTTCACCGAAACAAATTTTAACAGAGGAGAGCTATTGCTTGTGTTGTAAGAACTCTCATTTTAGGTCTTCATCCAAAAACAAAAGCCTAACAGCCATTGACCATAAAGCATAAGTTTGCTTGCTCCAAAATACACAGCCTCAGTGAGGAATTAAAAGTCTCATTTGAGATTGATCCCAGACACTAATATTATGAACAAAGAAGAAATACTATCAATTATTATTAATTCATAAATCCCCAGTTAATAAGTCAGATTAAATACACTTAAATGCTTTAAGGTATGCAAAATATAAACATCTGAAAAATGCCACTTATTTACATACTTGAAACTTAAACTCAAAAGAAGGAGTGAAAGCAAAAGTACCTGAATTAACTTGTCAAAATTTAGTGACAGCTGTTAGGTCTTCTGTGGTTTGAATGCTGTCTAGAATTCAGATCACCTCTACAAGTTTTTACTACAAACTACAAGGCAACTTCACCTTTAGATACCTAAATCTTCTTCATTCATCTCTGCTTGAACAAAAGAAATAGAACAAAAATATCTTAAAAGCCAGTAGCAGTTCAAAGAAAGCTGTAAGAAACTTGGTCTAGATCAGAAACAAAGCAGACTTTGCAAACAGAAGAAAAACATGAATTGCAAAGGCAGCCAGCCCAGACATGCTTGCGTAGTCAAATCATCTCAATAGAGTCAAACAAAGTAACTTTAAAAATCAAAATGTATTTACCTTACTTCCTAAGGAAAAGAGATTTATGCAATCAATAAGTGGGCAGGTCTAAAATGCCAATACAGTTTTCAAAAATAAAAGATGAAAAAAAAATTCTTAATTCCTATGTTAAAGACCAATTTCTTTACTGCTACCCTGCTACTTACTAGCATCTCAGCTGAGGAAAAAGCTGCTACCTGGCTTGATAAATTATCAAGAAACAGAATCCAAAAGAAGACAGGAACCTTAAATCAGGTTTAAATAACTAACAATAAGGAGTTGGTTCAAACATGCATTTGGGGTCAGGGTATTTTAAGGTCTGTGTGTGCATTTGCACAAATGAAAAATCAGAAGGATACTGATACTTAAAACAAACAAAAAAATCCCAAGGCCAGCTGAAACAGTCCCAAATTGACCACCTGTGTTTCTAGCAACCAACCATTCAAGTCAGTAGCCACCCTGCTGCTTCTCAGATCTCTCATGCTCATTCAATGAACCCAAAGGATTAATCCTTTATGAAGAATAACAGAATATTTAAAACATGGGCAGACACTGATCATGCCAGCTTACATTATAGAAGTACTGAGTTATTGACATAAAGAGAAGAAAGCACAGCAAACCAAGGTTATCTACTACCATTAGCAAAGATCAAGAGAAAACACTTTTGCTTTTTTGTCTTGGTAAGAACTCGACAGTAACACCTGTGCCAACCAAAACACAGATCACAGACTGGCAAGTGTACTGCACTTAAAGGAAGGGCCACAACAAGCAGTACTGGAGTCTCTTGGATCCAGGAGGATTTATGACTGGAGAAAGTAGGAAATATTGCTCTTTCTTCTCTTTCCCTTCAGACAATGGCCTTTCAACACCTGCAGCTGTGCAACAACACAAATAAATTCCTTGACACGAGTTTCAGTTCTCTGCTTCTTGACTGTATGGTTTTGAAGGCAACAAATATAATGGAAAACTGATTTAACTAATGTAGTCTGCAATACAGAGCAGAAAGAACAAGGGAATTCCAAATAAACAGCACAGCATGCAAACTTATAAAATTATGAAAGTTACTAGGTAAGCATGCAAGAACTAGCAACATCAAGAGTTTACTTAATGTAACAACATGGCATACTCTAAAGTGTGCACAGCTTTGTTCTCTAGATTGTCTTCTAGAACATTTATTTTAATAACAGTCCTAAAAATCACCATATCCCCCATCAACACAGTTTAAACACCAAAACTTGAAATGTCAATAAAGACTGTAATTTCAGCTAAAACAATGACTTTTAGTTTTTATTATGTATTAGATCTCTTCTGTTAAATCACAACACATATGGTACTCATAAAAGGCTAAAGGATGAAAATAAGTATGTCAGGAAGG
Source organism: Thryothorus ludovicianus (assembly GCA_013397245.1). Lineage (NCBI taxonomy): Eukaryota > Metazoa > Chordata > Aves > Passeriformes > Certhiidae > Thryothorus > Thryothorus ludovicianus. The sequence goes on from VZTB01012398.1 coordinate 330,988, forward strand.
TGTAAAGCAAAATCATGCTTTCTGATCTATTCCAACTATTCTTAGGCTTCAGGATATAGCATTCTAAAACCACATTGCACACATTTTATAGAAGGTCTTGTTCTACACAACACTATAATTATACTTTTACTTTCTTTAGAAGTAACATCTCCTAAAAATAAATAAATAAAACCAAACTTCTGCTATCAGTCTGAAGAAACTATGAACACATGAAGGTGATGGGATACAGATGGCCAGTGGCTGGCTACACAGTCAGGCACCAGGACACAGGAGCCACCTTGCTGTCCTGCCACCACACTCAGTACACTCCCTAGTTTGTGTTACCTACATGAGAGGGGAAAAAGGTCACAGAATCATAAAACAACGGAACAACCCATCTCAGAATGTTCTGAAGTTCTATCTGCTGCTTGATAGTGATGCACTGGCCCTAAAACCAAGAGCCAGACACAGTTAGGTGATAAAAAGGAGTTACCTTTACAAGGATCCTTATGGTGCACAACATGCCAGATGAAAAGTACTGAAGGTGCACACAGAAGATAAAGTGGACACAATTTTTATATGTTAAGTAAATCAGCATAACTGACAAGAATCCCCAATCAGAGACAAAGGTGATGAGACAATTCCTCTCTGGGTCTGTCTGAATCTGAAACTCCTCCCTAGGATAATAACTAAACTTTGTTCATGACAATGTGTCTTGAGAAGAGGTTTTGACCCCAATTCCCAGAGAACCTAACCTTGGACCCATGGGGCTTGGAGGCCCTGGGCAATTTCTTTTGTCCTTCTGTCTAACAGAGTAGGTAAAATGCTAGGCACAAATACACTAATAGGCTACAGAACTATAAATATATATGTAAAGAACATAGGAAATACATAAAAGCAAAAGAAGCAAAAACCAATTTGGTACCAACAGATTAACCTATGCCCCAAAATAAAAAACCTGTCTGTAGTCTTAGCATTTACTATAATGCCCATTGTCCCTAAAGCCCTAGAATCCTTTTCAAAATCTTCCTGAACTCTTGATCTCACTTGTATTCTAGAGCTTATCTAAAGACAAATCAAATTATTTCAGCTGTTTTATACACGTTACTAAATAACTCCTAGCTCTTTTAAGAATGCACGTGTCTTCCTTTGGTTTTGCAGTAATTTGCATTCAGTACCGACCAATGCACATTCAGTCAGTTCATTCTGAAAGCCAAAACGGGTCGAGTAGTGATTCTCAGTCTCTGAGCACCTGTGCTGAAGCAAATCCAAACACTTTGCTGAAACACTGGCTAAGTACTTTGCACATTCTTGAGGTGGGAAAGGAGAAACATCTATGGACTACGTAAAAAAAGAACCATGAAAAAATACTTGTTTTTAAACTGCAGGTTTTAGGTTTTTTTCCATTTGTATGCAACAGATGCTCAAGGAATTTAAAAAAAGAAAAACTGAAAAAAGAAAAAAAAAGAAAAAAGTGTAACTTTAAGAAAAACATTAATTAATGTAATGTAACAGACAAAACATCTTGGTTGGCTTTCCCCTACCAGTAACCAGTGGAAGACATGTATGGAGCTGTATAATTGCAGGGCAGGCAGAAGTACCTTGGTGTTTGCCACAACGGAAAAGATCCTCTTGTTTTTATAGCTTTGGATGAATTTCACTACAAATTAATTGTTTCAACCGTCTGATAAACTTTTAGCATTTCCAACACACTGATGCACCATGTCCTTCAGTTACACACAGTGCAACAGAATAGCACATTTCTGTTCAGTCTGCAGGATACAGAAATCCTTCAAAAACAGGAGAAACAAGCAAACAATCAACACTTCACTCTTCCACCTTCCTCATGACTCTCTTTGTGATGTTTGTTATCCCTTCACTGGTACGTCCTTCCTCATGTGAAAAGCCACAGTCAATTTTCAATCTATGCCTCTCTTAGCCTAACACAACCTTTCTAAAGTAGAAGGGAGATAAAGAGAAAATACCCAAACTGCATTTAATATTAAACATATGGACTGCAAATGGGTTTATACAATGACATATTGAAGCCATTTCCTTCTCAATTAATTGTTAATTCTTGCATTAATCACTTTGTGGCTGATAAGTACTGACCTAACACTTTCACAGAACTGAATCATCAGGATGCTTTGAAGAACAGCAGCAGCTAATTCAGGGTCAACACTTCTAAATAAATAAATACATATCTTTTAACCCTACCAAATAATAAACTAACAATCCAACTATTAAACATATAAAAAAACCACCTTCCAGCTAGAAAATGCTAATAGCATCTTCAGAGCTCAAAGACCACAATTTGGAGATAGACAATAAGAAAGGCTCTCTTAAGAGAGGAACTTAGGAGAATGGTTATGTAATGAATTTCAGTTAGTATCTGTATGAACTTGCTAAAACAAGCACCACCCCCACCTATGGAATATGTACGTGCAGTTAGCATTTCAACACAGCATCCAGAGTGGCTTATTTAAAGAAAACACGTATAACACAGTAAAACAGGGCAAACTGACTGCAAAATTAATTGTTTTGAATACCATGTTTAGGGAAAGAAAACGGAAAACAATCTTCTACACACTTTCACCACTTGAGCCCACCATGCAACTTGAAGACCAAAACCTCAATAGCAAAAATATTCAAAGCTGATCTGATGTGCCAAACATCCTGTGGACTGTCAGCGGTTAACTGAGAGTCACTGTTCACTTTGAGAGTAATTTTTAATAAACACTAATTTCTGGTTAAGCATAATGCACAGAAAAAAATACCCTTTTTCTTTTTTGTCAGATATCAGTATCACTCCCCATTTTCTACTCATGCGAGTTATTTCTACATTACCTAACAGAGCAACAAAGTTTCCTATGCAGAAATATATCTTTTTAGCCTTTCACTTTTCAACGCACATTCACACAGCACAAGGTCTGCCTTAATCACGCTGCCTTCATTTACCCTGGAAAAAGATGGGAAGGAAGCAAAGAAGAGAGCCAAGACATTCTTATATCGCCTTTAACATCAGCACTGCCGAGTTTAAACTCCTTCACCACCAGCCGCCGCTTTCCCCGGACACGGCGGGCGGGCCCCGGAGCCCTNGCCCGGCGCTTCCCCCTACTACAGGCCGCGTCTCATTGTGCTCCCGCCGCCGCCATTTCCCCGCCGCCGCCGCCTCAGTCCCCGCAGCTGTCAGGTCCCTCCATTCACC
>VZTB01012398.1:334356-413651 GCA_013397245.1 Thryothorus ludovicianus
TATGAGAGGAAGCCGGCGATTGGCGGCCGCGGCCGGGTAAAAGGTGAAAGGTTCGCGCGGCGGCCAATGGGACGGCGCGATACAGCGGCCCCAGAGCGCTGCGACCGCTCACGTGCGTGCGCGCTCCCTCCCCCGCCGGAGCGGCGCGAGCGCTCGGCCGTGNCCTCGCTCCTGGGGCCGCTGAGGGTCATGGAGAGACGGATCTGAGGGAAAGGGGTTGTTCTGTCGCACGGCACGTCCTGGGTGATCCCTTTTGGCGATGTAGATAGAGAGCAGCGCTGAGCTCTCTAATGACTGTGTAACAAAATCGCACCTTTCCACACACAGGTGGTCATTTCCATCAGAAGTCACCTTCTCGCCGCAGGCTGCTTTTCCACTGGGAAAAGGAGAGCCTTTTCCAGGGGAGCCTTCAGTCCTTGCAGGGCCCAGAAGGTGGAAGAAGGGACAGCTGGAGGTGGTTGGGTTATGAGGGCTCCCAAGGCAGCATCTCCTTCTGTCACTGCGTGAGACAGATTGTTGCCTGGCTGGACCACCGGTCTCACTCCAGTAGCTTGGCTACACTCCATCGATCTAGTAGATGTTGTACTAAATATTTTTTAAATTGCCCTGCAATATCTGGGCTTAAACAGCCGGGGTAGGGTAAGTTTTTTGCCACCACCAAAACCCTTCAGCCAGAGGTGAATGAGTTACATTTGTGTGAAGCCAGGGGACCAGGCGCGACTCTCCTATGATCGCATGTGCTTGCACAAGGACGGGATGGTGATTGGCCTTGGAGCCCCATAAAGAAGGTGACCATCACTGGGATGCCACCTCTGGCCAGTCTCTGCCCTCGTGAGTTGGGCACAAGGCAGTGTGTTCTCAATGGAAGATCTGTCTCTGGACATCCAGCTTCCTCCTTCCATCTGCTCTCTGCCGGGAACCTGCAACTGTGCATACAAAATCAGTGTGAAAAAATAAAGCTGACTTGAGCACTCCTAAGGTTCATTTAAAACAACCTGAGTAAAATTACTTCAGATTCAAGTGATCTAGAGGCCTGGGGTGTTATCAAATTAAGTATTTTCTTGGCACAAACCTCTGCTGCTGTTGAGAGCACATCTTCTGTAATGCCCGCTATTATGTTGTTAAATGTTACAGTGCTAGATATTTTTGTAGGATTTAAAGGGCATCATTCTGGGTTTTTTATGGATGGAAGAATAATTATATCCCATGACAAAAGCTGAGGAAGAAGAGCAGCTGTTCAGTCTTATCCAGTGGGAACTGTCAGAGCATATGGGTCTATTTCTCCAATTTTAGCTGAAGTACTGTAGGAAATTGGCATTCTGATTCCTTCTAACATAAAATAGAGAAGAAAGAAACCATCCTTAGTGCAAGTCATGGTTAAATAATGAATTTTATCCATTTCAAGTAGGTTCAAAGAGAAAGCAAGCCGAGTGGTTAGAAAACAAAACAGACAAATGCCAGGAGAATTCTGGACGTTATTTTCATATAAAATTATATGTGTTTCTCCACAGCTACTTCCTCCTGGAGCCTGCCTGCTGACAGGAGTTTGTGATATAAAAGCACAGGATACAATCTGTGCTGTTCCTTACAATCCTGTCCCCACTACCCTCTCTCTAGTCTAAGAAACAGATATTTGATGTCATATATTTGTGTAATCAGACATAACCTTCAGAGTTTAAGCCCAAATTAAAAACTTACTTTTATGTTGATTTCATGAATTCCTTACAAGGACTTTTAAAGTCAATTGCATCTCATCAATGTGAGATGCAACAGAAAAATTCCACATATTTCAAACTGGTTGGCATTCAGAATCTGGTAAAGAACCACACAACCAACCATAAAAACAAAGCAAAAAGGCTGTGGAATGAAAAGGACACACTGCCCAACCATTAAAACCTGGAAAAGAATAAGAAACGATGTACCAAGTAACAGCCTTCCCCGTGTCTTTAGTACTATAAATACTGTTATTTACTCTATGGAGTAACTGTTGTTAGACAATAAGAAAATAGAGACATTTATGTCCCTTTTTAAAAAATCAGTAATGGATGGGGAGTGGAGGCTTTTCTCTTTTTCTTCTGTTGACTAAGATTAAAAAAAGTTTCTGTTTGGGTTAGAAAGGAGGAAAAGGACATTAAAAATCACTTTGTCACAATGAATTGGTTTTGTTCATGCTACAGAACTCTAACCACATCGGTGGAAACCAGGTGTTTTGGCTTCTGAAATGGACTCTGGAGAGATTCCTTCCTGCGAGACAACGGTGACCTCTGTTGTTCCCTGCCTCGATGTCTTCTGGCCTCGTGTCACACACTGGTTCAGCAGCACACTTTGAAACCAGCTGGCAGCCACCAAGGAAATAGGTGCCCAAGTGTTGCATTCTAGTTTCTGGCCAGGAAAGGATCTCTATTCTGCGCTCCACTCGGGAGACTTTTCCTTGAGGCTTTCCTCTCAAGAAGCCCCTAGTCTGGCCACCAGGTTTCCCAGCTCATAGCTGTGAATCACTGCAGGAAAGAGCAGTTGCAAACATTTTAAACCACTGTGCTAATAATAACACCTGCAATGTATTATGAGAAAAAGCTGCAGGTATGATTAGAGAGAGAGAAGTTGGAAGAAAGAAAGAACCTTGTTTGAACAGATACCATTTATAAAACTGAAGCTTAGATTTTAACAAGGTGTTAGGTTGCATGAATCTTTGTCTCACCCTAAAATGCATTAAAAAAAAAAAAAATGGCATACTTTCCCACTTCAGACTTTGTAATTCCAAGGATATTTTCTTTAGTGCTAGAGAAACTTCAGTAATTTTTTTTTTTTTACCTCTTTAAATTACTGACATGAGGATATGAGCTGATGTAGTTTGGAAACCAACTCCTCTCTCTCCTGGCAACATTTCCCAGGCAAACTTCGCTGCTTTTTCCTTGGATTTCTCCAGACTGATGATCTCTTCCTTCATCTTCTACTTACAGTCTTTAGAGTGTCTCTATCACAATGACACCTCACTAATGAAATGAAACAAATTTAAATCACTGGTAAGGAAGAAGGATGGAGAAAAATGTTCTGTTAGGAGAGAAATCCCTTTTTGAACCCCTATAGCTACCAGTGGACAAAAAAAATGGGGAAAAAATTTATGTCAACCACAAGATTTGTATTCAACTCTGAGCTTGTAATTGTGTTGGCTGTTCTGGAATGTCTCACAAACCAAAATTGGCTTCCAACTCTGCTAGAAATCACTTTTGGCTTATTTTGATGCCATCAAACCTACGATGGGTTTGGACGCTGTGATTAATTTTCCTATAAATTTAGAAATATATCAAAAGTAAAAAAAATAGGGAGTCACAAAAGATTTTGGTGTGACTGAAAACATCTGAACATGGGCAGCAAGAAGGAAAAGTTTTGCTTGGGTTTACTGATGATGTCAACCCTTGAAGAACTGAACACTGCACTGTTTCCTTTCAGGTTTGTGCCAGCAAGGAACCCAAGAAGCAAGGGGGAAAGGCTCTTCCTTTCTACCTTTTCTAAAAATGGATGCAAGGTTCCCCTCTTTCCAGTCATCTGGGACTTCGCCTGATGGGGTTTTTAATGAAAGAAGGGAGCAATTTCACAATGCAATGGCACAGTGCAAAAGATCTGTCATAAAACAGTTAACAGAAGTTCCTAATATCTCTGAGATATGCCTTTGTTAATGCTCATTTATGTCTGAGAACCAGGAAATACCACTTTACAATGTATAAATCTATATTTATGTAAATCTTTGATAACATTCAGAAAATACATAGCAGCAGAGTGAAAAATCTGTTCCCCAGGGTACAGAGCAACCATAAAAAAGAAACATAAAATTAATCAATTCAAAGTATTTACAGCAGATGGAGCTATACATTTTGCTTTGATCATATGTTATATGATATTCCAAGATAAAATGTAGTTTGCCAAGGACTGTGGTAAGTCAGTGGTACTGTCTCACCAAGGAATGGAGTTAGGCACAGAAGGCATCTCAGAAATTGCTGCAGTTAGCTCTCCTGGAAATAATCCTTGTACCATCAGTAGAAATAGCAACTCAAGAAAAGATAACTGCCATGTACAGCTCAAGTCAGAGGCTTTGCTATATCCACTCACCAGTTTGAAGGTCTCCTGCTCCTGCTGGCTTTTGTTTACTGACCAGGTAAAATGAGCCCTGAAGAGAGGATGAAGGTTTCAGTTTACAATACCAACAAGAATATGTGTGATGGCCACAGGTTATCCTTTGGAGATCTGGGCTCCTGCACAACCCAAGTGCACATTCAGTGTGTACACATGTGTAGGGCTCCTCATGTAAAATGAACCCTGTATTTGTCTTTGTTGCTGCCAAGATCCAGATGGATCCAGTGTTTCCAACACTGCATGTGCATAATCTTCAAGCTACAAAAATTGTGATTACACAGCAAGGATAAGGGAGATTATTTTTGAGTTTCTGTCAGAATTACTTTTATCCCAGAATAGTTAAAAGAAAACCAGTCCAACGGTTCCTGTCTTACTATTTTTGAATTTGAGCTAAAGTTTGGATCTCATACCATTGTAAATTGCCTTTTTGAACTTAACATCCTCCCCTCCCCATGCACTTGCAAATTCCTAACCAGTGTCAATAGCAAAAAAAAAACCCAATTAAAAAAAACCAAATGAATAAATAAATAAAACACCAACCAAAGTGTATTTAGAGATTTTAAAGTTTTAGTAATGAAAAATGGTAGATGCCCTATCCCTGGAAATACTTGGTCGGGCTGGAGAGGTCTCTGAGCAACCTGATTTGGTGGAGGTGCCCATGGCAGAGCAGTTGGACTGGAAAACATTTAAAGATCTCTTCCAGCCCAAACCATCCTTGGGTTCTGGAAACCTGCACTGCACTGGGATATTGGACCCAAACATCCCAAATTCTCAAAAGCACCATGAATATTCTCTTGCTATGTACACATAGGTGTGGGGGAGGGTGGTCCAATAGACAGGTACAGCTGCTCCAGGAGTGGTTAGAAACACTTTTAAAAGCATGTGGGATGGTTTGATTTTATAGAACGATTTGAGGAATATTTACAAGTCCTAAAGTGTGTGACACCCAAAAAACTTCTAGAGAAGAAGCATTCCTATACTTTCCCACATGCCATTTTCTTTCTCTGTATTTATCCAATTTAGATATATTTTTCAGGAACACATCATGGGGCTGATTCTGAGCTGTATTACAATTCCATTGTGCTTTATTTTCTTTTTCTCATCTACTACAAAGGGAATTAAGGTGTAGGGGGAAGTACCTAGTAAATATGAATTGGTACTGCAGCTAATAATTTACTAATCCCCAAGTCTAAACATGTATATAGAAACAGCCCAGATAAAAAAATTGCAAGAACAGCAAATAATTAAGCACAACTGTTTTTGTAAGCTTTCCTATGGTTTCCCTTTATAATGCCAATTTCTATGCATTAATAAATTAGTAATTCTTCCCCTTTATAAAAATTTAAAATCCATTTGTTTGTTGACTGGAAAAAAGTTTCCTCCAAAATAAAAAGTCACTTTTTGGGTAAGTAGGAAACAATGCACTTTATGAATTTGCATTCTTTACTGAGGTCTTCTTTCCTAAAAAGTGCATTTAGTTTCTGGGCATGAAAATGTGTAAATAGATTAAAATAATATATATTATCAATACAATATATAATAATAACAGTTAATAAATTAAACAATTAGAATACACAAGGACAAACCCACAGGTAACAGATTAGATACAGGAAGCCTGTCCATTTATTTCAAAATTGGAGATTCTGCAAAATAAAGTGGAGCTATTCACTAGTAAATACTATTCTTATTACAGCATAACAGTTTCTAAAAACATTTTGTTTACCAGCTATACAGAAGAATTTAGTTCTTTCTCAGAAAAATTAGCTTTGATCAACTAGTGCAAACATCCAATACAAGCCCGACTGAAAATGTTCAGAAGAAATGTATTTGAAAGTACATGAAAATGCATTTCCTTCAGTATATCTGGACACCACTCAAATCCTCCCAGCATTTGTTTTCATTTAAAAAAACCATCATTCCTCACCACTTGCCAAAGAGAAACATGTATTTTAAATATTACATTCCTTACTGAAATGATTTATTTAGGATGAAGTCCCTCATTAACTCTTTAGCCATCTAGCACTTTACATTTTAAACTAGAGCACTTTAACAAGAAAGGCAGAACAGTTTATTCAGCTTTTTACATAGCCATATACAATAGCACAAGGTGGTATGCCTACTAAAATGTTTTGTTCAAGACAAAAGTACAACTTGAATTTTTTGTTACTGTAAAAATACTTATTTGACTTGTGTAACTTATTTGGCATTAAAGTGGGACTGCATTGTTTCTCTCAAGAACTCAGCAGCATCTACATGTACGGTCTTTTTGAAATAAACGAGTGATTTTCTGTTCCAGTCTTAATAATAGTCATGGACCAGGGACTCCCCTGTACAAACTGGTCCTTGGACACAGCAAATCTGTTCTGTGAATCAAAGAGATTCCAGGAAGGCCTAGTGAAAGTAATGAAACTATTTTGGGAATAAGATATTACCTGGCCTTAACACAGCAGCGACAGCCAGGAACTAACCTTTGGAATGGTTGGTTTTAGTACTTCTTACTAAGGTAAAATCACTTTTATTGGTCCTTCTAACCTTTTCATGAAGAAAAAAATATAGTAATCATGCAGGGGCCAATTTTATGTTCCAGAGATATAAACTTAGATACTTCCCCCCACTATGGGGAGAAAATAACATGGGTCTCATTTTCCAGTGTCAGCAGTAGCAGCTGCTTGGGAAGAAATTGTCAAAAGTGTCACTGAGGTGGAAGGAGGTTTTCCATGTCTTACATTTAGTGGAGGGGAGAAATACTTTGATGTTCCACAATTTCAGTTAAGATAACCCTGAAATGACTATGGCACCGGAAAAAATAAGGATTAATTTTTCACCCTTTGTGAGCTCTGGAGTTGTGTGAAGCAATGGACAGAGCAAGTGAGCTACTCCACAGAGAGCATGACTTTTCCATATCATTTAATGCATGTATCCCATGCTCCTGCATGAACAGCTTCATGATCTTGGGCTGGTATGGGTGAGGACAAACCATACTCTGTGTCCTGTTTATATACAAACCTGGAACAATGGTGAGTTGGGCAGCTGTAAATTAGTGTTATCAGTGGTGTGCCAGGGAAACTTATTTACCTGACAAAAACCTGCACAATACAGAAATACAAAGGAGTTAGTGGTTTTTACCTCCATTCAGATCTGTTACCTCTAAGCTCAATGGAAACAGCAGGTAACCTATTGTCAGGGTATGAGCTTTCAGCTGTAGCAGTTTGGGAAAGTTCCATACCCCAGCCTGAAACCTCATCCTTGTTTTCCAGTTATTTGTTCCCTGCTACTGTCCTCTTAATTGAAGATGGAAGTAGATGTTAACTTCCTCTCTTTGGAGAGTTGATTGTGCAGAATTTAGGCAAACAAGTGCTCTGTGTAGGATGGAGGTAACTGAAGTGAGTGGTGTATAGTTGAACATTGGATTTGCACGGGCATTGCATAGGCTTCAGCAACTTCCTGGCCTATGTGGTTGATGTTGATTTAAGTGCCCTCAGGGCCAGATCTTGTAGTGTGTGCTTAGCACACAGATGTGTTGCACTGACTTCCACAGAAGTAGAGGAACTGAACACATCACTGGATGCATTCACGTTTGTGCTTGGCAAGAAGGGACTCCCAAGTATTTAAAGCTAGCATAAGTGATAATGCACTATTAGTATTATTATTATTGTGTTAGATGGCTGAATGTGATACCACATAACCTGGCCAAATGAAATCTCCTAAAGCCGGGATTCTTTGAGGATTAGTGCAGAGAACCATAAAAACCCCCACTGGGCATGGCATGGTACTCTTGTAAACTTAGTGGAGCACTACCAAAATAAAGAATTTATAGTCATACTGAACAGGAGTGAACTAAGAGTGTCCAGAAAATGTTCGGGATTTAAGTGTGTTTAGACACCAAATATCAACATGTAGAAATTTCAGCCTCAGGAACTTTTAATGGAATAAAGTAGCTCAATCATTCAGTATATTTCGCAACTTTAGGTGAAAGTTTAACATCACAAAATGACATATTGCTATGCAGCTTTCAGAATCACACAAATGTATTCAATCATTTCCCCTGCTTTTCAGATCTGCTGTTCATTAAAAGCTCTTCTCCTGTTTCCAGTTTCCAAATGGATGACACAACCAATGCATAGCTTAATGTTCATTCTCATGAGTCATAATTAATAAATAATTGTATCACATACATAGAATTTTACAGGTACTCTTAAAATGGTTGTACAGTTCTATTAAATATATAGATAAAATAATCACTGCTATATAAAAAAATCATTTTAAAACAGCTGAACTCTCAAGCTTTGCATAAAATTCTGTAGACACATTCATTACAATCTAGAAACTCAATAAAAATACATTTTAGAGCTCAATCTCTCAAAAATATTCATGGCACTAAAAACTGATTGTCGTTTTTTTACTGTAGTCTGTGCTTGTCCTGATAATTTCCTACAATTTGGCAAAAGCTATATTCTGGTCAGTTTGTAGATTATGTGACTGTTTAACTCATTTCCTCAACTCTGAGTCATCTGCCCCAGAAGGGCAGATGGTGAGGTTCTGTCTTTAATAGTTTATCTTTCCTTGCACTTTCTGTAAAATCACAATGAAACACTTTGCAGTTATGTGACTACAATGACATTGAACCATCCTATTACAGTTACCACTCAGTCTCTAATGCTGTTTCTGTGAACACCAAACATCCTTTATCCAGTGATCCTCAAGGCACTTCCTGACACTCTTCACAATGCTCTGCTACCCACATTTGCTCAAAACCAGCAGGTTTTAGAAAGAGTCTTAACAGATCAGTACCCCTGTGTATCTGAATTCAGCCACTAAATCAATATACCAAATGTGGTCACTTCAAGCTTAGCATTTTCCAACCCAGGTAGAAGTTCAGCAAAAACTTCTGTATCCAGACAGTGCATATATCTGTTGGAAAATGGGTAGACAATGGATTGCCCACCAGGGTTTAAATCCTCCACTATTGTCAGCTAGTCCTCTGGGCAGCAAGTTAAAATAGGCTTTGCCAAAATAAATGTTTCACAATCAGGCTTTTAGGCATAGCTCAGAATAGGCCACAAAGCCCAAAACCAAGCAGTGTTTTCAGAACAGGGCACTTGCATTAAGGAATTGGATCTTGCACTGTGGAAGAAGAGATGCAGGCTCACGAGTCAGTTTAACTGGGGGGAGCTGCTGCTTATGCAGATGTCAATCTTCACAATTGCAGATAAAGGCAAAACTCTTGAAGAATACAGTCATTTTTTTTAAGCACAATTGACAATACCAGTATAATCTCTCAGTGCTTCATCCTGGATCTTCTCACCCATGGAAGGGCTGGGTGAGGTACACTGCTTCTGTTATAGCACACCCACAACAAAACACACCAAAAATTGAAAGCAATGTAATACTAAGTATCATGGAATTGCTTAGTATTTTTTTTTCATCTGTTTTGGATGGAAGAAGCAATCTCTGTCTCCCAACAAGGTAGGCTGGAAAGAGTACATCAACTGAAACACTGGCTTAGATGACCAATGCAATTGTGGGATGCTGTTTGACATTTAAACTGCATGTTTCAATGTAGCAGTCACTGTTCATCAGTGCCAGGTAACAAAGACAAACTTGGGTTTTTTCCTTCTTGGACAGAAATACTGTGTAATGACTTTTCTGGCATCAGTGTGTTCCTGTTCACCTTTCCATTCTTCATGGATGCCAGTTTAGCTAATACATCCAAAGAGCTCCTCATCCTGATTCATTTTCTTAAGAGGAAGGTAAGAAGAAGGGAGCATACTTGATTGAACTTTGACAGCTTTAAAGCCCAATAAAGAGACTATAATCAAACTCCAAATAGCCTCTGTTGAAGATTAGTAGACATGGAAGAGCCAGAGTAAAGACACAAAGGGTCAGAAAAAGTTATCAAAGGAGCCTAAGAGTGGAACATAATGAAAAGCTGTCAACAGTTTTGCTCCAAACTAGTGTAGTACACTGCTGCCTGCTGCTATTAAATAGATATTGTACCCCAGCCTGGTATTCCCTGGTTTTCAGGACAAGCATAAAATGTTTCTTGTACTAAGTTGTATTCTTTCAGAGGAAAAAGCATTAAACCTGCAACTTTCTATTTTAGCCTACTTCCAGCAAGCACCTTCAAAAATTCTTATATAGTTTTCTTTTGGGAGAAAGTATCATTGTCTTCCACAACAAACACAAGTTCATGGATCATAAAATCAGGTGACTCAAAATCTTGACTGTTTTAGTGAACAAGATGAAAGAAATGTATTTTTTTTTCACTAAAGCAGATTTAAATCAGATTAAGTTGGGACATTTGGATCTCCTCCTCACCAAGAACAATGGATCTTATTTCTAGGCTCATGGGGTGAATCCAGCTTGAGTCAATAAGGGAAGATTTCAGCTTTGTTAAAAGGTGTTCAGAATTTTATCTTCAGTGTTTAAGATCTCCTGTCATTCCTTACTTCTAACTGCAGCTCAGGAGAAAAATCCCAGGGGAACAAAAATCTTGTGAAGAAGAATGAAGTGTGATAGATGGTTAGGATTACCCCAGCAGATAACATGACTACAGATAGGTTTTAAATACCTGCAAATAAATTGCTATTTATATTTTGATGTATCTTGATGCTAAGTGTTATTACTTCATCTGAAAACTTAGCCAGGGTAGGGATACACCTTATGCTACAACAAAATATGTAAAACTTATAGCCAGGTAATTTAATTTTCACTCAGTGTAAAATTACAAAACCCTTCAATTTAGGAAGCACATTGAGTCAACCTTCTGAATTTTCAGGTGGAAGCAGCAATGTGATGTAGTATCTCATAAAGCATAACATGCAACTAAAAATGTGCCCAAGAAGTAGTGACTTCACTGAAAGTCATATGGAGAAAAGTTACTGCCATGAAATTGAAGACTTTTCTTTTATCCTACAAAGCATGGATTACACCTTCTCTGGCAAAAATCCTATATTAAATATCCTAAAGTAATCATTGATGTGGACAAAAATTACAAGAGGCAGCGGTAGTTCAACTGTGCCCACGGATAAGCCACAGGAATCTCTTCAGTTGCACTGGGAAGTCAGGACTGCTTGTCAGCATTTCTCTGTATTTTATGTATTCTCAGTTTTACTTCTGTCATTTCTTTCTCAATTGAATTGGACACTTAAAAGATATTTCTAATTCCTTCACCATGCCCTAGTACCTTAACAGTAGCCTCAGCAAAGCTGGTTACCTATTATTTTTAGTATCTTCAAAAGAGAGAAATCTTTATGCGATCTGGAAATAAAAGCAGCAAAGAAGTTGAAGCAGAAGCAGACTCAGAAGCACTGAGGTACTTTTAAAAAACTAGTTTCTGGCCTGAGATTTCCCATATGAAGTCTCCTAAAAAGCAGCTAGCATGTGTGTTCTTCACACTTCTCCATACCCAATTTGCCTGCAAATCAAACATACCAAAAGGTGCATGATAAAAATTACTTTAAATCCTAAAAGAATCAAACTTCCCTACCCCAAGAAACTCTCAACCTGATTTTGTTGCTCCACCAGATTTGCTGCTGGAACTGTAATCAATTCCTGGTGTGTGTTTCACTACCTGTAGCTCTGCTCTGCCTCCAACTCTTTCAAATGGAAAATATGAAGAAACATTTCTAGCCTTGCCCTTGCAGGTGGTCAGATCCAGAGGTAGGTCAACACCATCCCTCTTCCACAGCTATCAGGCCCTACATAAGAAAATGAAGCCAGAAGAATAATTTTTGAAGACTAGAGCTCTGAATTGTTCATACTTCTACTGATAATTATCTGGTTTTATTTAGCATCTTATAAAGCAAGGCACAAATGTACAAAATCGCATCTACTAAATCAGATAATTTTTATATATATTTACACAATTACCATAATATAAAACGTGCTTTGACACTGTCATAGCACAACAGTAGCGGAATTGAGAGCAACCTGATAAAAAAACACAAATACCAGGTCCTGGATTTCTGTTTGTGCTTCACCTGAAGGAACATATTCATATGCAGATACACAAAGCAATCCAGCCACCATCCCTTTATTTTCCACACCTCACACAGATCAAACTTTGTTGCTAAGAAGTTGTGGAAGGAGTAAAAGGCAGTAGATCAGCACCCAGAAGAAAATGACAAAGTAGAATAGCTCTGGCTGCTCAAAAATTGTTATCTCGTGAGTTGGTACTGGAGTCTCGCTTGCTTCCAAGTCCTTCTTCTTCCTGAAAACAGGAGAGAATTGAGTAAGAGACAAGGAAAAAAGAAGAAACCTTCAGTGTTAATAATTACTGTGAAGATCAGAGGGTGGACTAAGAGACAGCAGTTTAATGAATCTATTCAGTCTAGTCAGTTGGAGGGCCTCAGCTAGACTAGGAGAGGCATACTGGGCATTGGCAGGGTGTTCCTTCCAGAGTCAACATATGTAAGAATCCATCTTCTGAAAGCTCCAGACAAATTCTCAGGTAGCTCAAGTAAGTGCCATTATGGCACAGCCCTCTGATGTAAGGAGATTTCCTCCTGTCTAAAAGATACCCTTTTATTTTCATAAACATAGCACTGGGCAATACATCTCACACTTCCATAGTTTTGCTTATACACTGGATCTGACTTTATATACTTTCCTCAAATCATCTGCTTTCAGAGCCCCTCATGTTAGGCACTAGAAGATTAAACAGAAAAAGCCCAAGAAACCAACTAGCAGTTGGGGGTTTGTAGGACAACTCCAAAATTTCAACTTTACAGATTTCTAGCTGTGGGCTATAAGGGCAAAGCCTGATGGATTCTGCCAGCACCACTGAACTCTCACAAAGACAAGGAAGGGTCTAATTTAAAAAGGCACAAGATGGTACAATCCTTTTATAATTTTCTAGTACTGTGAGAGAAACACTCCAGTAAACTGTTTTTAATCTATTTTTGGTGATCTACTAATCTACTAAATTCTGTTTTTCTGCTTGGGGCCTCCTACTGGATATATAAATGAATATTACACAAAATTCACTTAATATCAGCAAATTGTACAACCGATACAACTGTAACAGCTATTTGTGTATTTTTTTTGTTAAACAGAGAGACAGGCCAGTGGATCCTGATAATATTTAGTGTGTTTTCTGCATCTAAATATGAAAGCCACTTTACCTAAAAGCTCTGAGAAGTACTATTCAGGATCAGTGAAGAGGCAAAACCTAAAGCAATCCTCGTTTATTATAGATATTTAGACCCTAATAGATGCACACTCTGTGTTCATGACCCATCACACTAAGTCTAAACTTAACACACCTACAAATTATCAAAACTCAGAGATGCTCCAACAGAGGCCAATCCTCCACTGAAGTGATTCACTTTCCTGGGCACTGATCTCACTAAACATTGTTTTGACAGTCTTCCAAACCTGGAAAGAGTCACTGCTGCCAGAGGGCCTAACATTTGGAGTTCTCCCACTCTTCTCTCAGCCTAAGATATCCACCACGTGGAGAAAATGCTCAGAATCTTGCTTAGACAGCTGAATCGGGTCAAGAAAAAGCATTTTAGTCAAGGACAGATTGAGCAATAAGGAAATTTTGTATCTTACACCTACAGGAAACCTGGAATCAGCCATTACAGAAGACAGTTGCTACCATTATAATTAAGTTCCAGCTCCCTTTGTATCACTGCTAGTAGTACCTAGGAGTTATGGCTTCCTCCAAAAGTCAGGCTGAATAAGAAACACTCACCCAATGATTAATGGATTTTCACCCATATCTGTCATCTTCTGTTCGTTTACACCATAAGTTTCCTTAAACAAACCAGGAATAGGTTAGATAACAAAAATAAAATTTTGCATCTCTCAAAGAAGGTATTTGTGTATTTTATGCAAATTGTATCTAAAGTTTGTTCAAATAAAATGAAAGTGTGCTTATAAACATATTTCCCATCCAGCACTGGTGCACACACATAAAAGGAAAAAAGTTTTTTGCTTTCAACTGCTTTCATCTCTTGAATAAAACCCCCCTCATTCATATGTATTTCTATTAGCTCTGGCAGCATTGTGAAACTAAAGCATCTGTGTGAAACTTCCCTTTCATTGAACACTGGCGGCAACAATTTTTTTTAAAATTCCAAGATGGTCAGAATTTTATTTTTGTGTTGAAATATTCCCACATTCCTGTCCTTGCTCAGCGTGCCTAGATTGCTGATGCTGTTCCTTCCTCCTGACTTTAAAAATAAAAATCCAGACCTCAGCTGTATCACGTGCTCTCAAGAAGCCAGTATGAATCACATCTGTCATTAGGGACACAGTTTCATGTTACAACTAAAATTCTTTCAGGGTTAGCTGCTGCTACTGATAATATAATACACTGCTACTGTGAGGAAAAGGGACAGAGGCCAATTTTTCAGTGCTCTTCAGGAGACACCCAAGGTTGCAGGATTGAGATCAGGGCACCAACATCATACAGAGAATGCAAAAATGAAAAGAAACTGGGGTAGCAAACAAAAGCAGCTTGAAACAAGCAAAATGTTGCAGCCATACACGTATGATGAAGTAAGATTTAAAGTTACAATAGATTTAACTGTAGTATTAGGTACTCCTTTGTGAATTTGTTCAAGGTTCAGTAAAGTTCAGTATCTGCTTAAGAGAGTTCAGTAAAACTTTGTAACTATGCCTGATTTTAGCACTAAAATTATAAGCAGTCATAAGACTTTCATACCGTCACAGGCCTTTTTACAGTGTGTGAACTTCTGGAGTTTAAGAGAACCAGAGAAACAGCAATAAATAAATTTCCACACTTACCTCCTCAGAAGCATTACGAGAAAACCTTTTTCGGAGATGAGTGGCAGCATCACTGTCACTGCTTCTGTATGTAAAAGCAAAGTTTTTAAATTCATAAAGTTAAAAAGAGACACTGCAAATGGATTTGACAGGCTTAACCTACACAAAACCACAAATATGCATTGTTGCATGTATTAAAATATGGACTGGAATTTATCAGTAACATGATAAAAATGGCTTTGGGAAAATCTGACCCACAATAAAAAAAATCACTAGCTGAAAAAGGAATCTTTTCTGAAAAATTGTATCTGAGAGCATTTTTGCACCTTTGACATCGCTGTCACTAAAGTCGGAGTATACTCAAGTTTTATGGCCATTTATATAAAAAAATTAGACTGGCAAGGAACAGAAAGCTTGAATAGAACAATGGGTTTTTTAAGCAAACTCTCAAATTCATTAGCTCCAGTGATAAGCATCAACAATTACATTTCATGTCCCACTCAAAAAGATTACCTAAGAATAAATTAGAACATAAGAAAAAACAAGTAAATGGAGCAAAATTATCTGAGTGTCTCTGTACTGGGCCTGGCTGGGCTGCAGTTAAATTTCCCTAGAGCAGTGGGCTGGGGCTGGGCAAGAGGCTTGGCAGGGACACAGCCAGGAGAGCTGACCCAAACTGACCAAGGGACAGTGACACACACACACACTTGTTCTTATATCTGTCTTCTACACCCTGCTTCCCAGGAAGTGGCTGAACACTGCCATGCTGATGGGAAGTAGAGAGTAATTTTTTTTTTTGTCTTCTTCTAATTTGCTTCCACACATGGCCTTTGCCTTTTCATTAAAATGCCTTTATCTTAAACCATGAGTTCTTCACCTTACTTTCTCTCCAACACCTCATTTACTTGTTCATAACCAGAAAAAACATTCAAAAAGTATCTGCTGAAATCAATCATGCTTCAGTGTCACAATGCACATGGACTATTTCATCTACATTATAAAAAACTCTCTCTGTTAGAAAAGCAATTATAACACTTCCATGTCAAAATGCACTGGGCTTCCACTTGGCTTTTTTGTGGCAAAGTTTGTAGCACAGTCAAAATAAGTCCCACTGAATCACTCAACATGTTTAAGAGAAACACAGGAAGAAGCCAATGAATCCCAATACTTCTTCCTAAAACAAGATTACAACAAACATCCAATGGATAGGGCAATTTCAAAAGACCAGTTAGGTGTATTTAAGACAACCTTAATGTGAAATACCTAGTATCTTCCTGGAATTCAGCATTTTCTTCCAGGTCATCTTGTGATAGAGTAGTAGTGGCAACTTCTGAGATCTGCAAATCTTCTTCAATCATATTTTTCTCTTCTTCCTCCTTATTATTATTTTCTTCTGGTGTCTTTATGGCTGTTGCTAAATCCTCTAGATGTTCTGTTATGGCCTGTTGAAATTAAGAAATGTTTTGCTTTAGAAAACAAGTCTGATTCCCCCCTCCTTCCAAATATCTTAGTGGTGAATCCTATTCAGACATTCTGTTGCAGATGGTATGATACTGAAAGTCTCACTGAAGAGAATAAAAAGCAATGAATTTCTTGAAGATCTTTTGGGTTACACGAAATCATCGGTTCAACATATACATGCAGCTGGAAAGGCAGATATTTCTATTAAGAAGTCATAACATGGCTCTTTGAAGAAATCCACTAGACTTTTTAAAATCTACTCCCAATTAGTCCTTCAAGTTAACAGCAAACTGACTTCATTACTGTAGTTAGAGTCAGGACCAAAACATGTTCAAGCAACGTGTCTATGCAACATATAGAGCAGCATTAAATGGACACTCATTCCTGAAAAACACTGTCAAAAATTACTGTGCTAAGGCACTTCCAAACTGGTGTCTGCAAGAAGAGATGCAGGAGAAAACTGCCTAAACCAAATCCCCAAATATCCACTTCCTTCTTCTCCTCCTGTGCAGACAAGCCTTTATTACTCATGTAATGTATCCTACTCAAATTGTTTTTCTAAGTTTCTGTAGGCAAACTTACTTGGATTGAGACAAAAATTATCATTGGCTGTATTCTTTCTTTAGAAGCGATACTAATTTCTGTTCATCTCATTACAGATTATTAAAAATACCCTCTCTGGTAATCTGTTATGCCTAAGGATTATACAGAAACCTCTATTTTAAAGCGTAATAAAAATTCACATTTTTACTGTACTTTTAGGTAATCTTTTATGATCTAGGGATTACAGAAGCCTCAAATTATTTTAAAACATAATATAAATGCACGTTTTTGCAGTGCCATTAGTATTAGGACTTATTTTCTCCTTTAATGTCAGATTTTCTCAGGGATCTGCAATTCCATTCATTCCAGTAGGGGGCTGTGGCAAACAGTGTAATGGAACAGGAAACCAAGTACATTTCAAGTCTTTCTCCCAGACATTGCAAAATGAAAGCAAATGAAAACTGCTGAGATCTGATGCTAAGCCCACATACATACACAAATAAATCAATAAAACAAAATACCTCAGGATGTTGTGGAATAGTGGAATCTTCATGGTTGGTGGCCTTATTGCCATCTTCTTCTATTTCTAACTCTTCCACCAGTAATGGCACTTCTTTTTCATCGAAAGAATTCACGTGACTGCTTGTTTTTGTCGTTTCCTCCTCGCTGTTCTCAGTATCTGTTTCTGATGGAGGGGTACCTAACTTATTCTCCAAGTCTGGCTCTTGATCATCTTCCTTGTGGTCCTGTTCTGGTGAGTTCTTGTCATGTAAAGCATCTGTTACTGTTTCAGAAGAAGCTTTTTCAATTCCTGTATTATCATAAGCTTCAATACAAGGCTCAAGGTAAGCGTTCAGAACTGCTGATATGGGAACATTATAATGTGGATAATAAAATAGATCATGGGGTATCACAGATACTTTTGAAGAACTGGGTTGCACTTCAGCTGCAGACTCAACTTCATCACAGCTGTCCAGGTCCTCTGGAGTTTTAGGTACATCTGAGAGAGAGTCATCAGATGTTTCATGCTGTGTAGATAGTTCTTGGCTTTTGAGATTAGAACCATTTGGTGAACAAGGGTTCATTTCTATTGTCTCAAGGACAGGTGATTCCTTTGTATGTTCATCTTGTGGAAGTGTCTGTATTTCCTCATTTAGAAGGTGGAGAACGTACTTCTGAGTATCTTCTTGTTTTGATGTATCTTCTGGTAAAAGAATTGAAGATTGTGGTTTGGTCTCTTCAACTTTATTAATAGAATCATCTGTAAGTATACCTGAAGTCCAGGATAATGGACTCAAAGAAGAAGTATTGGCTGAAAGGCTCTTGGTTTCGTTGTCATATTCAGTAGGGGTTTCCTTAGTTAATTCTTCAGAGTATTCTTCAAAAGAGTCAACAGAATTTTTCTGATCTGTCAGAACAGCTGGAGAAAGGTCATCATTCTGTTTCAGTGGATCATCAGAGATACTCCCTTCACCTGGCATAAATTTATCATTTAGAACCTCCCAAGAGGAATTGGATTCAAAACTGACAGGTCCTGTAATTTTCAGTGAGGTAGGCCTTTGGGGCTCCTCTTCAGATGTTTCCTGTAAATCACCTAACTCTTGACTCAGTTTCCCATTACAATTTTCAGAAGTGGTTTCTTCTGGGATTCTCTCAGGGATATCATGAATATGGACCTTTGGAGGAGCTGGGTGACTCCTCTCATGATTAACAGTATACATGCTTTCTTCACTTTCACTTAAAATCAAGATTTTGCCTTCCTTTTCTGACGGTGTGTCTTTGATGTGGACGTATGTGGACTCAATTGGAAGCTCCCTGTCAGGATCTGTAAAGTCTTCCTGTAAGTGATGATACACCATTAGAAGACAAATCCTAGCTCAGATACCATTTTACATGCCCCAAGCATGATGGAAAGAATAAATACCCAGTCTTTCAGTCCATTACCTTAGGAATGGCCAATCAATGGCTCACTTATTTTGAAAGTAGGAAAATTAATTTGGCAAGTCAAGTGCCTTGAAAAAAGCTCAACATCAAGGAGGCAGTTGTACAGGAAGAAGAGAATGCAGACAAGCCTACTCCTCAATTGTTTATGTATTTATCTCTCCCTGCTGCACCTTTGAAGACAACTGACTTGGCTTTTTGACACAATCCCAAACCCTGGGAATAACATAAACTTAACAACTCCAATAAATCCATTGTGAAATATATTGATATATCAGATTATTTCCTTCCAACAGACTCTATTAAAAGATGGACAAATTTTAATTTGTGCATTAAAATGCCAGCAAGCCTTAATGTCAACCACTCTTATTGTTTCTCTATTCTAATAATAATAATTTGATTATTATAATTATTTTAATTCCAATTGCTTTAGTAATAGTCACCAATTTTTATCAACTACAAAATATATCCCAACTGTAACCTTTAGTCAAGAAATGAGAGAAAATGCCTGTTTCTCCAAAAGGCCTTTGCCAATTCTTGACACTGTCAGCCCTTGTTTAATTCTTTATTTTTGCATTAAAGTTCTGGTTATTCAAACTGGAGTTTATTTCATGCTTATAATGAGTGCTTTTTACTGTTGTATTGACAAGATTCAGCTTTTGTTATCTTGTGTCTCATAACTGCTAAATTCAGACTGATGGTGGCCCTCAAACTTGAGAAGATAGAAATAAAAATTAAATTCAAAGTCCAATGAATTACTCTAGATAAAGGAATACATTTCAGCCTTATTTAAAACCAATATAGTAAAGCGGTAGAGTCCTATGAAAATAGTTCTAACCTCTGAAAGTTAAAATTGGATGTAAAGGTACAAAAGCACAATTCTACCTAAAGCATTTTAATAATCACCAATGAAAGCCCATTTCACTGGATTTAACAAAAATGTGAAAAATTAAATCCATGTTTGTTGTTTATTTTATATAGCTTAGAAAGAAATCTAGAAAATAAATCTGACTTTAATACATACACCAAGGCAAATTAAAGAAATGATATGACATAGGAGTAAACACATACCCCTTCCAGCTCTGGGAAGTGCTCCAGAAATTGTGCCACATATGTCACAATTGACTGTTCATCGGGTGACTCCACCATGATATCTGTGGAGACAGACGTGAGGGGCTTGAGCACACACAGATTTGAAACACTCTTGCAGAGGAACAGATTGTCAGACATTTATCCTGCCATTATGGTCACAGAAATAACAGCTACAAACACTTATTTTTTTCCTGACAGATAAGAGAGATGCTCTTCACTGCTGATGGCACTTGACAGAGTTCTCAACATCCTATTCACATTCATTTTTTCCTATTTCCAAATGCATACTGAACCCCTATCAGGGTTCCCTTTTCATTCACTATTATACTGCCATTTATGCTGTTGTCACTAGACAGTTGACTGTTGTTGAGTGACAATACAGAGGTTTATTTTTAGCAGGATGGCCCAGTCATCAACAGGTGATGAAAGAACAATTGTGGTTTCAATCATGACACCAAGGCATACCATTGGTCTAGTAGAGTTCAGTAAAAAGAGCAACAAGACATCCATTTATTTTTATATTTTATATACACAGACACACTTAGGTATATGTGTACAAATACTTGTGTATGAACATGCAGTGTAAAGGGAAAACTGGGAGAAGCAGATGCATTTGAATGGATATCTCTCCATTTGCCTGGTATGGCAGCCTCTCACAGTGAGAGTGACATTTAGTCTCTGCAACCCAGGTGTTCCAGAACATGCTAATGTACTGAGACACCCCTCAGCACAACAATTAATGCTCTCTAAGAATGCAAATGTTACAATGCATCTAAGCATGAGCCAGGGCCAGTGTACATAGCTAAAACCACAGTAAGATCTTTGACCTCAAGGAGCTTACGAATATGACTGGAAGCATACAATTACAAGCCACTGGCCATTTTTATTTTTCTTACCAAAAAGCTCAGCACACTGATCCCATCAGCAGCCTAATCACTGGGAGGTTTTTGGTATGTATCACAATGCAATATTCATGAATTCATTGTAGTCTGAGCAACCAGCAAAGTTGATGTGTTTACCTTCTGGTTCCAGGAGCCGAGGGACACCCAGTTTGTTCTGTGCTATGCTGAAAGCATCCTCCAGGTTTTCTCGTGCTGATTTCTCCAGTGCACGCTTCATGTCTACCAAAGTACAATCTATGGCTTTTATGACAGCTAAGAAAGCAAGGCCACTCCTCCAGCTACTTGTAAAGTCCTGGACTGCAACGCCATACCTAAATAGAATTACATACATTTTACATGGGTGGTTTGTTACAAAATCCAAAGGAAAGACATCATCATTTTCAGACTCCTGAAAGTTAAAACGTAAGGTTGCTGACTAGCACTTGTAGCATTTGAGATATTTTTGGATTTCAAAATCTAGAAATACATTCAGAAAGCACATGGGTTCACAAACTGAATTGGTGCGGCTAACAGCTGACACCAACCTGCTTGTAGGAAGTAGTTAGTAAAAACAAAGCCCTTAAGAATTTAGCAACCACATTTAACATTCACAAAACCAAATGTCTCTGTGATTCCTGTTTCTGTTGCTCTCCAGCATTTTAATGCCATAGCTTGGGAAAACTTCCAAGATTTAAATATTTAAACACATAAGCATAAATGATTCACATTCCTGTGTACTTGGACTTCTATAGCAGAAAATCTGCCAAATGCAAATGGTGTCAGAGTATGCATAAACCACAAGAGTGTTAGATGCCTGAAGTTTTGGAGGAAAAACAGCCCTCAAACTTGCAATGGAATACAGCCCTAGAATAAAAATTTCTGCACAGATCATGGGAAAACAGGATTTAAATGATGCTATTATGTTTTAAATACTGCAATTGAAAGAATGATTTTTCTCTTATTAGATCTTTTCAATTTGCACTCTTTGACTGGGCTGAAAAGTCTGTGGCCTTTAATTCTCAGGTCCTCACTTTCTTTGTGCCACCTATTAATGTTGACATCAGCATTATTTTGGACTAAAACTGTACTTCCTTTATGGTCTGCACTGGCAGCAGGAACTACAAATCTCAATGCAACAGGTTTATCTGCTCAACAAGCACTCTTGGCTTCACTGGAGATAACCAAGGAATGATGTGGTCCACAGGACCAAGTATTTAAGATGTAAATTTTTGTCTTCAACATCAGACCCAGAAAATTTGTGTTCAAAGGCAAGATATAAATCCAGAGACAAAAATGCCAAATTTTCAGCTAACCAATCAGTATAAGTAACTTTGACACACGTCCTCTTTAAAACTCTCTGCCAGTCACTACTTCAAATAACAATATATGTAAAGTACACTCCAAGGATTTGCATGTGCATGAGACATCTTACACTACAGTTTTTTAAACTGACTAACCCTGCCAGGATAAAGCATTACTACACAAAATGCTTTGGTGAAGGGACCACTTTTTTATTAAAGAGGAGAGAGATGTCTTGTGCAGTGAAAATGCACTCAAAAGTTACAGGTCCAAGAGAAGTGACTTAAATTTCACCCCCTCCCCTCTCTAATTCTGAGGAAGGAGGATCTCTAGTAGGGGCTCTGTCCTTCAAGACACTGTAGTGTACAGAGAAGTTTCCTCTGAGCTACTGCTGGATTTAAAAGGCTGCTGATAGAGTCTTTCAGTACATTTATTTTTTCAGTTCACCCCCTGGTTATACCTAACCTTTAATCAGAAAAAGATGTCAAATAGACTTCATGAGAGCCAGGATGTGGAGAGTAGAGACTGATCCTGTTTGAAACAGCACCAAGCAGGTTAGTGCAAGTTAACATTTAACACTCAAACCATGGAGCCAGCAGCGGCCCTCAAGGTCAGAGGGCTGCTGTAAACACATGGCCATAGTGAAACACCCCTGCAGAGACCCTGTGCTCCCAAACATCAAAAGCAGAAGAAGCCACAGCACATTGTAACACACCCATTGGGCAGGACAGAGAAAAGAGACTCAGCTTCAAAGGGGCAGGTGGCAAGACTGTTTTTTTCAAGGGTTTGTTAGCTTACTTTCTGGTTTTCCTCTGAACCCAGATTAGAAGGGCCCTGATGGCTTTCCGCTGATCCTTCACTGTAATGGACATGTTTCTCTCCACGCTGGGAGTGCTGGGGGATGTGTCTGATTCTGGACCACTGGGCCCAGAGGACAGGCTGGAGGAGGAGGAGTTCCTGTTGAGGTTGCCTGTAAGCTCCTTAATCTGTAATAAAAGGTGAAATACAGAGTGTTCTGCTTTAACACTGGCTGCATCGTGTCCTTGTTTTCATGCAAGCTTTAAAGAGATCAGTGCCATAACTGAATTTTAAGTGATAATTGTGAACTGTTCATTTTAACTCTCAACTTGTATTTTACAAGCATGACAGCCAGCAGCAACCCAGGCAGTGGAAAGGGCAAGCTACCAGTTCAGGCCAGACTGTGCAAATTAAACAAAAAGCAGAGAAACATGTCCTTGAAAGAAAAGTTAGTTTAACTGAAATTGTTCTCTTCACAGGAATTGCTAGAGTGAAATATTTTTCATCAAGGAATGGTGACCTGCAGCAGCACTCCTGTCCTTGGTCAGCCCTGACATTTGAGACTCTGCTGCTTTTGGTCCCCCGTGCCCTCTGCTGCCAGAGTGACAGGTTCTGATCACACCATCTTTGCCTGTGAGTCTGCCTGGCCAAACTGGTTCTGTGAAGCACTGTTCAGCCTGACGAGCTCAGCCAGGGAGAGAAGCCTCAGTGCAACTGTGAGATCAGTTTTTTAATCTTATAGCCATTTTTTAAATCAACCAAGAGAATGAAAGGGCCTCACAGTCTTACAAGAGTTATAGAACCCTCCCTCCATCTCTCTCTGTCCATTAGAATTTGGGATTGTCTAGAAGGTAATTTTCAAACTATGTGTAGGTTAGGGAGCAGTTTTAATCTAAGCCTGGGGATAAATCAATTTTCAGGCTCAAATACATGTTATCAGTTCCAGGTCCTTTGAGATCTTTCATATGACCATGTATATCAGTTGCAAATTTTTGCCGTGTTGAGTAAGTCTCCAGAGAACAGTGATTCTAAATGGAATTTCCCACCAC
Source organism: Thryothorus ludovicianus (assembly GCA_013397245.1). Taxonomy (NCBI): domain Eukaryota; kingdom Metazoa; phylum Chordata; class Aves; order Passeriformes; family Certhiidae; genus Thryothorus; species Thryothorus ludovicianus. The sequence continues at coordinate 358,289 of VZTB01012398.1, forward strand.
ATTGGACCAAATCCAGTAAAGGTTATTGAAAATAAACTGTGACCTGGAACCATACCCAGGGTATTGGTTCAGATCCAGGGAATCTGGAACAGAACCCTGAGAAGGCACAGGAAAGAAGGGAAAGTAGTAATCTGAAGCTCTAATTCAGGTCCAAGTTAAATGAGGGCTTAAATTGTCTCCAATTTACATCAAAATAGCTCCAATGAAGTAAAATGAAAGCAGCTGCAAGTATAAAATTAGTGTATATTAGGAGGGAAAAAACTCAAGTTCAGCAAGATTTATTATGTTCTTTAGGATTAAAAATCAATTTAAAAATCAGTATTCAGCTGGAATAGATGGATACCATGAAGACTGATTACTTATGGTTAAAGTATTCAAATTTTATTACCTGAAAAAACAAGATTATATTCCATATTAGTCCAAGTACAAGAGAGGAATTTCCATCTGCTATTTCTGCTGCATCGATGCTAACAAGCTTTACCTGTAGAAGAGATCATAAATTCAGAGCCAAATTCAAAGCAGCAAGGTATGTGCAAAAAATGCACTGAGACTACTGGATATATCCATATCACTGCTGCCACTGACAGGCCAGCAAAAAAACAACACTGCAATCTTGTATTAATGAAAATTTGCCCTAATCACAATGACCCTTCTCCTGGAACTCCTATCTGAAACCCCCAGCACAGTCTGCAGAACAGAAGTGAACTCAGTGCTGCATTTTTGGGACTACAAATGCGTTTCCTCCCCACAAAAATGGAGAGGACCCCACTCATAAAAAGTAGAGTCATTTCTCATACAAAAATCTAAAATCCTAGTAAGATCTGCTTTCTTCTCTTTCTCCTTCCTTATCCCACCTTACACAGCTTGTCACAGAGTTCTGATTAAATCAGTTAGCAACGGATAGGGTTGCCTAACCCAAGCAAACTCTAGACTTTCCCACACTGAGGTTTTTTCCAGCTGATAACACCAGGATGTTATTCTCTTAGACAACACAGACTTGGTTTTGGCAAAGGTCACAGAGGAGGGAGGAAACAAGGAAGCTGTCAGTAGTGCACATGGCACCCAGACCGAGCTGGAGCCAGCAGCCCATTTATCACGGAGAAGTGCCGGACACGGTGAATCACTCAGCAGGGATCTAGCCTGCTGCCCCAGTTGCACAGCAGCAGACTCTGTCGGGTTCCACCCACTGTGGTTTAATATCTGACCCTGAAGCTCTTGGCAGCCAAGGCATTTTGCCAACACTTTCATCACCACCCTTCACTAACCGGTTTGGTTAAGCTGAAAAAAGGAAACAGAATAACTTTTTATCTAGTGGTTTGCACAATGTTTTCAGTCTTAGCGAGAGGATACCTCTAGTTGTCATATTTCAAGGATCAAATCTCTTGCTAGCTCCAAGGTATTTGGCATGGGAAAACCTTTAAGGCTTGTACATTTGAATAGCAGTTTCTACAAAATGGGGAGCAAGTCACATTTATCATTACACTGCTCAGTGTGAGCTCTGTCCTCTTACTGCTGCTTATGTTTGTCACCCAGCCCAGCAGATACTCAACTAGAAGATATTGTCTGCTTACTCTTAAGGAAACAGGAAATCCAAAGGAAAGTAGTTTTTAGCACTACTAATTAAAAATCCACCTGCATTCAAGGTTCCTCCTTCCTGGCCTTGCTGATTGAGGACCTAGTGAGGGTCCTGGCAACCAGATATGCTTCAGCTGCAGCTCTGCCAAGTGCTGGTACCAACAGAGAGAAATTATCTCATCTGCCAGTGGGCCTTAGCTGGATCTCGGTAAAAAGCATCAACTGCAAAACTGCTAATAAATATGTGAATGTGTAAAATATTTCTTAGCAGTTCTACAGCAGGACGTGTAGATGTACACATTTAGGGCCAGATCAAACCCTATTGATGGAGTTTCCATAGGGAGGCTGGAACACCTGGAAGTTACTGGACAACTTCTTGACCTTTCACATCCTCTCCTGGGGAAAAAGGCAAAGGATATTAAACCTCCCACATCTTTAAAGTAGTAAGAGATGTTCTAAGACCTCACGTCACGCTCGTTCCTGTGCTGGGGTTTGCAGCAACTCTCCTGCATGTCAAGCACTGCTGCTGGAGCACGAGCTAAGCTCAGTGCAGGGAAGCAGCAAAGTGACACCAGTTGCTGTTGGAGCATCCCATACAAGGCAGGGTTTTGCACATGCTGAGCCCTCCTCACCTATGAAGTTTAGTTCTATTGGAGTACTTTACAGGAAATAGACCAATATCTGTTTTTTCCTTCTGGAAGATTTTAGGTATACCATGTATACAAATTGTTACCTGGCTGGGGCTTCTCTTGACCCCATTACTCTCAATAACACACAGGCCACTTCCACAAGGCTTTGGAATAAACCCATCACAGGAGAAATAAAAAAAAGAAATGAATCATTTCCAGCTACAGGGTCTGATCACACTTGGTCACTTACAACTGTAGGAAGTGATGCTGTGGTAGTGCAACACTGTCTGTGAGGGAAGTTATATCCCTGTAAGGCTTTGATTCCTGGAATTATGCATTTATATCATGTTCCCAGATTTCATTTTCTCTTGCTTTTGACTCATGAACAGCTGCTGCAGCAATTAGTTTACCAGATAAATACATGATTTCTAACAGTGAAAGTATTTCTGAGAAAAGAAAGTGTAACACAAGTAATGCCACTAAGACTCAGATCATAAAAATTACTTGCATTTCTTTTTATTTTCTTTTAATATTGGGTTCCTGATCCTTTAATCCCATTGAACTTTAACATATAAAATGAGCAAATAATCCTTGCTTTAGGCTCTGTAGGTGTTCTTGTGCATTTTTATGTGGCTTTTCAGCCTTGCTGCCAAGGTAAGTCACAGTCTCTTGAGCAGTACACTCCTCTTGAATACATGCAGCACATCAGATTAGCAACAATTACAACTTGCAGCATTGCATTACATCAAGAGAAAATATTAAGACCAGTCTTTGAAAATACTCACATTACTGTCCTCCAAGAACTTAAGTGCTTTGGCTATGTTGTTCAAACGAAAAATGCGATGGGTTGAAGATTTGTATTCATGCATCTAGAAAAAAGAAGTGTAAATGCTGTTTGTAAAACTGGTGGAATCATTCACCACATCATTCAAAGCTTAAAACATTACAAGCACTGAGGCAAAATAAAGCTAAGGAAATCTATCTATGAAAAACTATTGCCATCTTTTGTGAGCAGTAAAATGTTTCAATTACATGATTGTAGCAAAACAGGGTTAGCAACCAGCTTTCCTGCTCTCCAGATCTTATCACTCTCTTGGACCTGCCATATTGATTATTTATGAAATCATTCCCCAACCATGTTCAGTCACAGGAGCAGATTTGCCTAAAAATTGACAATAACAGATTTTCTTTTGTCTGGAATTAAATGAAATTATACTATTTAGGAAGCATGAGCAATTTTAATAGCAGGCCCAAGGCAGGTGGGAGGCAAAAGCCTTCACTTTGGCAGAAATGAAAGATTTTGCATGCCTGTCTCCTGCAATTCCACCAGAGACAGCTCACAAAAAATGCAGCCAGCTGACCTTACTCCCTTTTCTCAACTCGTCCCTGACCTCCCAGAGCATGGCCTAGGGTTTACCATGATGTATCTCCCCCTTCAATTCATTTCAAGCCTGGCTCTCAATGCAATCATTGTGAATGCATATAGAGACACTGCTGCTTCTGCTGCAGCTCTGCCAACCTTCAAGAATATTAAAAAATATTCTTGACTCAATGTGTGAGCACACATTCAGGGGGCATTCCTGCCTGCAGGGTATGCAGGTGGTCAGTCACTACAGAGTGCATCTGCAGTGGTGACAGAGCTGCTCCTCTTACCCAAGTGTGACAGCCACACACAAAAGAGTTCTGATGACAAGATTGATGGAGAAAGAAAACATTAAAGTCAACTGGGCATTTCTATTTGCATTGGGTGTTCCGTTTCTGGTACGTGGAACTTTACACAGCTTTTATAAAGAAAGGAGGAGAGAAGAAGTTTCTGGTTAATAAAGCTTTGCCCTGCTGATTTAGACTGTATTAGTAAGACTAATGAAACCTAAGCCAGGATACCAGAATGAAACTCAGACCTACAGCAGGCATCAGAAGACCTACTGAGTGTCATAATGATCTTAGACAAAATAGAAACAGAATTTAGGGATTAAAAAAATGATACAGCAAATATGTGTTTTCTTGTTAATGTAACTTGGGTAATCTCCAAATTGAATGTGTGAGCATTAAAGTATTAAAGCCTTAAAAACCCTCAGGGGTAGGAGCATTAACACTGATCACACACCATTTACACCTCATTGTTATATTTCCTTGAAATCTACATTATAGCTCAGGACACCTACCTGTAACATAAGGAAATATTAACAAAGTTGCTGAAATTCCTACTACATCATGCAAGACATGGACCCAAATTCACCCTTTTTCCTTGGATGTCCAGGCACTGTTGCTTGTAACATACAGAGCTCCTAGGAATGGAGGTTTCTCCCTCTCTGTACATACCAGCTTTTGTCCTGACAGGACTTCCAGGAGCGCCATCAAGATTTTGCCATCTTGTATATCAATAAACAAGTCTTTCACTTTCAAAGGAGGCTTGCACTGTGAAGAAAAGAAACCAGATAGTTTTTAAAGCACTGCTTTTTTATAAATCACTATGATTTCAGAGAAATGGAGAATTTTACAAGACAGAGATACACGAAGTTAATCACAGTAAGAAAGAGCTGATTGTTCTTCACATCAGTGGCAGTTCTGTCCTATGAATGTTGGAGCTAAAACTGAAATCAGACAAGGACTAATTCCAGATTTCCCATAACAGAATCTAACCCTAAATACTCTGCCTAAGAAGTAACCATCCAGGAACTGGGTGCTGATCTCTCAGACTAAGACATGTCCAGCAGAAGCAAACACCACTTTGTGCAGAAATAAGCCCATGATCCAGCCAGCCACAATGTCTGTTCTCATGTGAAAGGCTTTTAGTGGTGCCATTCTGTCTGAAAATGCCATTCAGCATTTTCTAAGTGCTTTAAAAAGCAATTTCTTGTATTGTGTCTCTTCTTTTCTCAGCAAACTCCTCCAAAGGGAACCATCTCCTTACTTCACTGCCGTGTTGGTAGATGTGTGCACTTTAAGGCACACAGCCAAGTCAGCTCAGCCCTTAGGGGTAGTCCCAGCTGCAGCAATTACACTCTGCTCAGGTGTCACTCACATGTCCCTAAAGAGCCCAATCTTTCATCTTTGATTGGGCAATGTTCGATTCAGCACTGCTCCTGGTAAACTGGAACCACACATTTTCATTACTGGTCTTTAATCTAGCCAAGAGATTAAACAATGCACCATGAAAGAAAGCAAAGTATCTTTCACTTCAAAATTAAATAACGTATCTGAAAGTTATCAAACACTTTCTATTCTTTCAGCACTTAAAGCAAGAACAAACAGAATTCAGAAATTCAGACTAGTCACAATTATTATGACCAGCAGAGCCAGGTCCTCTCAGAAGATGACCCAAGTGGGATACACAACATGTTTCCTGAAGAAGTATGAGAAGACTTCATTGCTTCCTCTGAACAAAAGAAGCCACTCTGCAAGAAGTGCTTCTTTGAGGATAAAGGCAGAAGACACCTTTCTCAGTGAGTGTCCTCAGGGATCACCTGTAATTAGAGACAGCTTTGGTGAAGCTGTCATTGTTTACATGGTTATGCTTATTATGTCACATCCAGGAAAAACATTAATAAAGCAGAAGGCTTTCACTCTTTTTCCAGAAAAGCATTTTTATTTGTTGAATCAGAGAAGGAAAAAATAATCTATATGAGCTCCAGAGAAAGCTGACCTGCCCACAAAGGTTCCAAGACTTATATGCCTGGCACAGCAGAATTAACAGCACCCTACAACCTTTTTCATTCAGATATAATTCCTTCTGTGAATCAAAGACCTTCTTTGCAGTCACATATTTGACAACCCTTTCTGACAAGTTCCAAAAGTGCAGTTAGTTTAAAGCCCTAGAGCCTGATTCATGAAGGCTTCACATAACACTGTCTTCGTTCTGAGGGGCCTTTGGGAGCAATTGCTAGTCAAAACATTTCCAACTAGCCTTATTCTGATTTTCCAATGAGATTTAAGAGGATCCCTTTATGCCTTCAAAAACACTCACTGCAGAGTAGTGGACTTAAGCAACTATATATGTGATGCCTTTGTTCTAAAACCCCTTTACTTTACTGTGTCTGAAGTGCAATCACTCCTCAAGAACTACTAAAGTGAGAATCAACCCAAACCTAGTCCCAATCTGTACTTTTTGAAATTTAGCCACACATATTAAAGCATTGTGAAGCTAAATCACCAGCATGAGTTAGGGCCCTGTCTCGATCAGGAAGTTGGTCTCATTCTTTAATCCTGGACTAAGCGTTGCTGCTGCCTCAGTAATATTAGGATTTTTTTTTCCCTTTTCAACCTCAAGAGAAAACAAAACAAAAAACAATCATTCCCTGCATGACAGACTACTCAGGAGAGGTAGTACTTATCTACTATCAATAAAAACAGTAAATTAGGTTTAAGAGCCATATTATGGTGTCATTAAGAAATAACTACAGCTTAAAAATATGATGTCCAAACATTAGCTCTCTGATGTAAGTGGATATTGCCGCCTATAACATGACTGGGAAGGAATTACTGTTTTCTCTCTTCAGATCTGGGATGAAGACAGGGTCTGAAGAACAGCTGTCTTTAGCCATGATTCCTCAGATGTTCAAACTTTCAGTTCAGGGAAGAACATGGACTCTATCACCTCAGAGCTTCAACCATATTTGATTTTCTCCTGGTGCACTCTATGGGGAAATTCTACCCTCATGGTAACAGGCAATGGCATTAATGATTTAAATGACCTGAGATGGCCAATGCCAGTCAAGCATTCATTGTGCCTGGAAATGAAGTTTAATTAGTCAAGAAACAGGCTTTGAGCTTCCACTCATTCTCCTCCAAACGTCCCTATATGCACAGATGTCAACTTTGTTTCCAAAGTTTAACTACTTTAGAGGAGTCAACTGCAATCTGTCTGTGGTTATGTCCTTGTATCCCAATATCAAGATTGTTTGTCAGTCTTACCTTTCCCAAATGCAGGTTTATCCATCTGGTAAAGGTCCTCTTCTGTACATTTTCACGTTCAACTAGAAATCCAGAAACAAAAAACAGCACTTAACTTTCCAGAAGAGGGAAAACAGGTAATAAATTTCAGAAACTGATGCACAAAAGAGTTAGAATTCATAAGAACTAGGTGAATAAAACAAACATATTATACATCAGGAGATATAAGGTCCAGTTTCAGTGATTTATTCAATTTCTTTGCCCAGACATGAGCTATACATTTGTAGATGCATTTTAAAGGCAGGAGGAAGGAATTTTCGTTCTGCCATCTTCAGTGTTCAGCTTCTGAGAGGGGAACATTTATGTGCTGTGCACAGCTCTCCAGTGTTGTCACTCTCTGAGCAGGCAGTTTGGCCCTTCTCTGTCAATTTATAGGATTATTGCCCAGACACTCTCATGCAAATTGGGCTGGTGTGGATTTCAATGCACTTGCATGCACAAGGAAACAGGATCAACACAACAATTTTGGCTTCATTCTTATGGATGGAAAAGCCTTGTGAAATCTCATCTTCCCATTCTCCTAACTAGTGCATTTAGAATCAAAATTCCAAGTCCCCAGACCAAAGAATCATTTTATTTATATTGTAATAAGACTAGGAGTGCTTGTTCCTCGCCAGAAGTGCTGTGCACTGGGTGCTGTACAAACAACTTTTGGGCCAGTTGAAGAGTTTTTAATCACATCTGCCATTTCCTGAATCCATTTCCATAGTGAACTATGGCAAGAGTGTAAGGGGAATCATATTACTGACCAGCTTTCATTTACCTTCTTATATAAAAAAGCACACCATATATTTAATATAAATGAAGTAGACTGTCAAAGCAATATTTCACTTTAAAGACAATTATTCTCAAGTGGTTCTCAAGTTTCACTTGAATTAAGGAAATCTGGCAATTTATGAACAAAACCCATTAAAACTAGTTATATGCTAGTATTTCAATTTACTCATAGAGCGTATCAAATATATTTTAAAACCATTTTGTGTTTCTTCAGCCCTACAAAAACAGCTAACCTATCTACTGGGAAATCACATTCTGAAAAAGTCTGAGTTGCTTTTATTGGTCAGACTGATTATAGGCCAAGCAGTAGCTTCCGTAAATCAAATTTTAATATTGTTCTTTTTGATCATTTTAACCAAAGGGTCAGCAGCCCCTAATCATATGTATAACTGTTTTCCTTATTTTGATGCATTGGAATAGAGCTTTTCAGCAGGAAGTGCATCTGTCACTGATGTTCGTTCAGGCCTTTTAAAGTCATCTTATTGTATAAAACCTGATTTTCTCCAAGATTGGTTAAAAAAAGTCATCACCCTTTAAGTGCTTTAGAAAACATAGAAAATGCCAAACTAATTATTGCTGTTGGCTTTTCTTTTAAAATGTCTTAGAAGAATGTGCAAAGATTTGAAACAGCTCTCTACAAATGAAACTGTAAATTATATTAGGACTCTAGAGTATCTGTAAAACACCCACAGCATTTACCACCTACAAATCCCAAAGTACAATAAACTGAGAGATGTGTCACATATTTCTTGGGCTTCACTTTCTTCAGCACTTCAGCTTAGGATCTGGGTTTCCATGCACTCACTCCCACAGCCACAGCTGAGCAGCAGGAGTGCTGCGTGTCACCCAGGGTGTAACTTCGACAATCAAGCTGTTAAAATTAACCTTTGACAGTGGGTGGAGATTAAGCCAGAATTGTTCCCAGATATACTTCTTTCTGTTCAAATACAGGCGTTGCTGCAAAGGGGAGGGCAGAACTGGCAGAGGAGCTAGCAGCAGGCAACAGGGCCACCTATTAAAAACTTGCCTGAAATGCTGAGGAATGCTTGGATGGGCACCAGTGCCAGGCTTCAGAAAAGGAAAAGGTGACCTTATCAAATGGGCTGGATATACAGGTTTTCAATGTCAACCAAAATCCAAAAGGAAACACAGAAAGGTTCACAGAAGCAAATACTTGTTTTCTGGTATCATCAGAGGCTTGGTTTCTTGTCGTATTTTTCACCAGTCACTTTCAGTGTAAATAAAGATGCAAAAGAGCACTTTGTTTATTTACAGATCATCCATAAAACTAAGCACACACAGGCTCCTAATTTTGCTGCAGAAATTCTGCCATGATGCAAATCAGGAGCTGCACATATGCCTCAAAGGATGGCTGAGCCAAGCTGGTATTACTGTTTCAGGAAGCTCACACATCAAATATAAAAAAAAGGCACATACAGGAAAGCACTTGCATATATACACAGGTTTCTGAGATGAATTTGTTTCTATGGCAATCAGATTCTTTCCAGGAAGAGTGATGACCCCAGAATGGGCACTATTTGATTCTGTAAAATTCTAAAGCAACAGTAACTGGAAGGGGAAGAGGAAAGAAGAGGAAATGTGTTTATAAAATCCCTAAGGCACACAAACCCTTAATGCAGTCCATATGCTCGATGGCAGAATTAATGGGAAAAGTTCAGTGTGCACAGTTATTTACTGATGTGTGCCTTTAACTGCTATTCTGCTCCAGCATTGTGGACCTCCCAGTTTCAGTACAGCCCCTCTTCTCCATAATCTTTTCATTTAAGATGCTTGTAGAGACTCTATAAACTTTATGCAGTTTTTATAAATTAAATCAATTTTTTTTCTCCTTCACACCTAATATTATATAAAAGTAAAGAAAATCATTCAAGTTCAAAGTTCCTATACTTACATATATAGTTTACTAAAACTGCACTGTGTTTACTAGGCAGCTAGAGAGCAATAACACTATTATAAAATAATAATTACACCCACCATATGGCTGGCCTGCACACAAATCCTATAGTGGAAAAGAAGGATGCCTGCTGTGAGGGTTGAATTGAAAGATGCAATGCTGGAAGGTAGCAAAAAGTCAGGAATTGTCTTTTTGATTCAGCTTATCTCAGATCTTGATATAAGAGAAAAATAATAGAGGTAAATTCTGACCACTCACAGAAGCTGAGTCTTCTACACTCTTGCAGTAAGCCCAAGAACAACTTGCTTTCACAGGAGGGTGTAAGAAGCACAGTGTTTGTATCAAAGTGCATGGGTAGGACACTGATAGGCATTAACTGCAAAAATTTAGAGGGAAAGAAGCCACTGGAGAAAAAAAATGTGTACTGTTAGGCTTGGGTGTACCCTATTGTATAATCCACATAGTTCTCTGCCCTACAGCTGTGTCCCAAAGGACAGCAGAATTTGGCAGAATTTGGCTCTGCTCCAGTAACTGCACCCTAGTCAGTAGTCAATATTCACAAAGATATACTGCTTTGTAAAATATTATGGCAAAGACAAATAATTCCTCAAAGAGTAAAACTAAACTAGTTCAAAAACCACTTGGGCAAAACTCAAGGATAAGCTGCTAATGCACAAGGGAGCTCGGCTGCTTTCCTGTGGCACTATTTCCTTCCCCATCAGTCTAGAAATTTCTCAGGTATTTGCTAATGCCATTTCTCCTCCTCCCAAATCTCCTCAAAGGTCACTGCTGTTTGCATCACCTGCAGGAAGCCAATCCCTAAGAGCCTCTATCTTCAACAGCAGATTGGAGATAGCAAATATTGATTTGCTTCTAAATACTGTTTATTCTGTTGTTGTAGAACCAGTTATGAGTAATCCTCTGAGGCACACCACCATGGGGCTGGGCACTTCAAGGAACTATGAAACATGGAAGCTGATTTGAGTAGAACACTTGTCAGTGTGTAATTACATAACTTCAGGAAACTGCTTGATTTGCATGTATGGATATGACTCCCAAAGCAAAGCAGAAGGTCACTTAAATTTGCTTCTAAACCTATTAGCATTTCATCTAGGATATCATCATCAAATGACGTTAAAAACTTCACAACAGGTCAAGCTGGCTTGTACAGCTTATCTTCCAGACATCTTACCAAGTTCCAGTTTTATAATAAACACAAAATTCAGCTTCCTTCTTTCTACCACAAGCTCAACCTTTTTAGATACACTCACTATTAACAAGAAGCAAGTCTTCAAGGTGGAAATGCTGGTGCTGGCCATCTAACTGTGACAGAGGATGCTTTAACCACCCTCGGCTTCAGAGGCAATAACTTGCCAGGATAATTGCCCCATATCCACTTCCTAAGTACCCAGTGGCCACCACAGAACCAGTTCATAATGTGCATGTATCCCAGCATTTGCCAAAGTCTTTGATCTGAGAAAATTACATTTCTTATTACACAACAAAAATATACGGGAAAATGTATGATAATTAAATACTACAGCCTAACTCCAAAATGGAATGTGGTTCAGACACCCTAAGTCTTGGGAAATGCAAATTCCTCTCCTTCTGCCTTCCTCACCCCCAAACCCCTGTTCATAGAGTTAAGCAATCAATCAGTCTTTAAAGAACATACATTGAACAATCAAGTTCTGAACTCCAGGCCACTAAATCAAATGAGAACTGTATTTCAAACTGGGCTGCATGGTGTTCCTGCACTGTGATGAAGCCTAGGTATTTCTGATTACTAGGCATCATACTAACAAATCTGAATACTCCTTTCTCTGCAGTGTTCACAAAGGAAGGCAGACTGACATCTTAGGAAATGGATTTTACCAAAAACTGCTCATTTGACATGATGATAGATGCAAGTAAGTGCCTAGAGGCAAATAAATAGCATGTCATTAGTTAAAGTATGTGGTCAGGCACTAGATACAGGATGCTGATGATAGATCCCGGATGCTGACAAGCCTAAGGAAATACGGATCCTGGTCTGGGAGACCTTCTACTGTTCAAATACAATATGTGGGACAAAGTTCAGGTGCACAGCCCAGGGACAGAGCACATGTAAGCAATCCATCTGACATGGGAAGGATGATTAAAGGTGTACTGTAACAAAAGTAAAAAGGGGGGTGAGCAAGAGAGACTGGGAGCAGGGGTAGCGACTGACAGCAAAAGAACAGGAGAGTTTAAGATGAAATGTGAAAAGTAGGGCAGGGGAAACTGCAATTAAATTTTGTACTTTTGTTTCATCTCAACACAGAGTTACATTAAACACATTGAACTACGAATGCTCAGAAACATAATTTCTATTATATGTTTTCACAAGAGGATGAAATAATAGCTCAAAACATTCCTCTCGTGTACATGGTGCAGTCCAGCAACACTGCAACACTGCTCTGTGAATACTCAGTACTTGCACATAAAAATCTCCATATTTGTAGGAGTGTGAATTTTAAAGGCATATTCAAAATATAAAGAATAATTTTAGCAAAATTGCCCACAGAATTAATTTTATAAGCTTATGAATTCCTGCAAATTCTGTATTTTTCTTGTGCTTAAGAAATCCCCAAACAGCTTAGAAAGATTAATAAAAATTTTCTGTTTGATCTATACAGGGGTTGAAGACTTTGTTGTGTACCATATGCCAATTTGATGTAATCTGGAGCACATGAAATATTAAATCTCAAAAACCCTGGTTTTCCAAAGGAAACATTAACTACACTATATAATATGAGTCTGCTCTCAAGTTACCTCTTATGAACAGGGCCTCTAAGCCCTCCAGATGAAGTTGTTAAGTTAATTGTTTGTTGAAACTGACCCATTTATTAGGGTCCTTATTAAATTTCTATGGCAGGTGTTGAAAGCTTGAGGCTTTTTCATTCCATCAAAGTTGCAGAGTCCAAGTCTTATTGGTTCAAAATTCTTTAAAACTCATGTTGGTGCTGCAGAACACAAACATTGTAAGATCCCAAGCGTTACATTTTCATTAGCTGCAGCTAAACAGGTTTCTTTTGGACTTCAGAGTCTGGTTATAGCAAAATATTTACTGCTGCAATTGGTATATTAAGATTACATGCACCAGACAAATATTACAGGATAAATATGAGATTTCTAAAAACTCAGTGCTTCAATCCTCATAATGTCTGAGACAGATGTTTCTCTTACCAAAGAATTAGATGAATTTACTTGTAAATTCTATTGGGCTTTGGAAGAGAAATCCTACATAAAATATTACTACTAGAGCTGATCAAAATAGCTTCCAATAAGAGGGATTTATATTTTCCCTTGAAAACTAATTTAGTAGTGGCAGATGGTAAAGATTCCCCTCCGTGTCCCTTTCAATCACAAAGCAAACATCTTTGTTCGCATGACTCTTATATACATGGGAAATGTTATTGAACAGATTAACAGAATTTCTCATTTACATACCAGGAATGCTATGAAACAAAATCTGACAAGGTTAAAAAAGAGAAATACAATTCTGTTTTGAACACTGAATGAAACAGACGTCAGTGTTTACTGTGAAGGTTGCTGGACCTAAATAAAGTATTAACTACATTAAATTCAATGGGTTTGAAATTGATCTAAAAAGTGACTTAAGTCTTGATGCAGCAAGGAGTCTTCAGGCTGTTCAGAACACCTCTTGTGGTTTATTACACACTGTTCAAGGACCATAATATCTCCTTCTGTGTATGAAAAGAAACAGGATTTGCTGTTACCAGCAATTGCCATTATCAGAAATGCAACAATAATCAATAACGTGGTTCAAGAGTTGTTCCTTGCCCAGAGCTCATGAAGTTCCAATGCTGTTTGCTGCTCTAGTACTGGCTTCTCCAAATGATTCCCCTCCTGAGACTGCTGATGTTTCTTGAAGGGACTGAGGTCCCCAGCTCTGCAGTGGGCAAAATATCCCTGTAATTGCTGGCATATTGAACTCTGCTTTAAAGCACAATGCTTAATTTCAATTTCAACCTCTTGCACCTTTTCTACCCACTTGAGTATAATCAGTCAGATTCTCTGCATTTGCTCAAAAATAAAATCAGAGGTGCCCTTCTGAGACTAACAAAATCATAGCTGCCACATTCAGCCAGGTTCCAGTTAGCCCTGTCTTCTTAACAGTTAGAGAAATGGCTCTTGAATAAAGTTCACATATGGTTTTACTAGCACAAACCTTTCCCTTCACATGGAGAAGTAGTTCCCAAAACCATATCAGTATCTGAACCAGTATCTATGTGTCCCTTCTCAGTGATCCCTGGCAAGATCTTCATTCTCATCCTGTGGCATCTAAAATGAAAAATACATCATCCTCCAGAAACCACCCAGCAAATAAGGGCTAGTCACAGAGTCCAGCTCAGTCCATCTACACTTTGCATTTACCTTTACTTGTTATGGCAAACCTAGAAAGCTTAAACTGTGAAGCGTTCCTTATATTTCACATTTTTTCATTTCTAGAGAAGAGAAAAAAAATCCTTTTGGCTGGTTAACTTTGTTGAGACATCAAAATCTGAAATACAGTAAGATATTCTGCTATACATCAGATCTGACAACAGTGCTAAAGCCTGAATAATGAGCAAAGAAGCCAAACAAAACCCACATTATGTGTCAGGGTTATTTCTCAACATTCAGAATCAGATGAGAACTAGCTCGTGCTCAGAGTCCCACTGTTTCCTATATTTGTCAGCTAATGTAAACAGGTTGGTGTTTAACTGTATTTTTATGCATTTGAAACCATTGTAATTAAATCTGTGAGTAGAATGAAGAAAATGCATGTGCAGGGGACTGGCAACATATCCACTTTCCACAGAAGAGTCCCAGGCAGTTTCCTGAGCTTCTTTAGACAAATCAGTTTTTAACACAAAATTTGAACTCTCTCTATTATTAATCAGGATCTTTAAAGCACAACAGGATAGTACAGAAAGGCTGAGAAGACAATGGCCAGAGGTGTATAATCTTCTTTGGAAGATTTGGGAAACTTTAAAGACAGTAGTTTCATTTTCTAAAATCAGGTAAGGAAAGGCAACCCCAAATGTGTCACAGAACTACCTTGCAAAAACCCTGAAATTACAAAGAATTGATTGTTGGGGTGCTGGTGGCTTCTGGATTTCTCTTTTCTGCTTTCCCCACTGTCCTCAAACAACTCAAGATTATCCAGCCAATTCATCATCCAAAGCAAGGAATGCTTACAAAGCCTTCTGGACACCACAGCACTAGAAAAGGTTCAGAAGTAAATCTTCATTATATGTGTGCAGGACTGAAAGAGCAGTAATAAAAGCTAGAAAGAGTAACCCAGTGTAGGGACCACCAAAACCTACTGGTGTGCTCAAGAAAAAGAGCGACTTTGGATGGACATGCAGGATCCAGAGGCCTTCTGCCTCTCTCCCTTACTCTTCTTTTTAATGTCTCTTATCAAAACCAACAAAAGAAACAGAGTGAGGAGCATGGTAATCAGGTGAATATTAGAAACATGCAGAAATATATGCAACTCTAAGAGCAAAAGATTGAAGAGATTTATGGAGATTAATATTAACTAGAGAAAAATCCTCTGGCTTTGGAGGAATAAGCAGATGCTTTGTTCGTTGTGGACCATGTGATCTGAAGTACAGGGCACAAGACTCTTTTGGAGGGACAGAGAGGAACACAAAACCAAAAACAACAAAAGAGGCAGGAGCTACACTATATAAGGTGCTGTACTGCAGCACAAGGCAACCACCATTCAAAAATGGATGAAGGCAGACTGTAGGCTGCCAAGGTTAGATTAAAATGGACAAAAAGCTGAACCACAGTAGAAATCCTTTTAAAGATGCATTTCATAAAATGCAAGAACCTAGCAGTGTCCAGTACATACTCCTGAGGAGTTGCCATTTGACTTAAATGACCTGTTGGGAGGTATTCTAGGAGGCTCCAAGAGAGTTAGTCCTGCTTTTCTAGAAAGGGTGGCTGCCACAGGCAGACCAAGGATGGCAACATTCTGAGCATTCAGTGAAGTCAATCATGCACAAGACCCCAAGCCTGGCCCCTCTAGCACTAACACAGGCTTTGTGGGCAGCACAGCAGAAAGCTTGGTCCCCTCTGCACCCTGGTGAGCACTGCTTTAGGAAGCACAGGAAATTGTGAGCTGCAAGTCCTGCGTATTATTCTGGGTGATGCTATCCAGCTACCAAAAGTGAGTGGAGAAATTATTTTTCTAAAATCAGTAGCAGTCTTTCCTTTGCTCCAGCAGGCTCTAAGGCCAGGTTATAATGTATGAACATAGTTCAGAAATAGTATTGGCACAGCTCACCAATTATTCAAAACCAGAAAGTATCAGACAAAATCCTGAGTTTGGATTAAGGCCTGTAGTAACACTTATTATCCCAGTTTTTCCTGAGTCTTCCAGAATGTGAAAATGCAGCCCTCAAGTGACTGACTGATGCTCTTGATGGAGCTCCACATTTTTAGCTAAGTGCCTGAAGGCAGGTTTGAACAAATCTGCCAGGATGAAAACCCAAGGAAGAACAATGTGTGTATGAGCTCTCTTGTTCTGAGGATCCAACAGTAAAACAGTACCATTTTATGGCATTAAACCAATGTCATCAAAATCCACAGCACACTGAGCTGTAGACACTTTGTGCATCTTCAACACTGACACTGACATGCCTCCTCACTTTGTTATGAAATAGTTTACCTGCAGCCTCCAGGATAGCCACCACCTCTCTACCTTGCTATTTTTTGCAACTATATTCCAAATTTCTAATGAGAACATGGCAGGAAGCATGAAAATTCACACTCTATGTCCTTCATAGCCAACATGGAACATCCACTCAGAAGGAAAGGCAAATGTAAAAGAATTTGGATTTAAGTGCCAAGCAAATATCCATGTTGTTTATGGACATTTCCAAAGACAAGATTTACCAGAGAGACATTCCTCATGTACAATACTACCCGTAGCAAGAAAATCTTCTTTCAATCAAAACCCCCGTTACTACATAGCTATACTCTGTATTTGCACTGTACCTTCAACCTCATCAGCTCTGTCATCCTCCTTATCAGACTTTTTCATCCCTGGAGACAAGACCTAGCAGTGTCTTCTGTTACAAAGAAGCAAATGGGAGCAGCAAGAACTTCAGGGACCAATTATCAGGCAAGCAACAAGCCCTTCCTTTAGTACAATCAGTGCTCATATGGCATCCTAACATCTTTCCAAAAAACAAGTTTAAAATTTAAAAACAAACAAAAAAAATAGCTCATGGAAAGAACACGTATTTTGTTGCTTTGAACTGTGTCCATTATACATAATGATCCCTCCTGAGATATGTTTAAGAGATATACTTCAAAATGGGACGTAAGCCATTTATTTGCTATATTATCTTGTACTCAAAAGAAGTTAATCTGATATTCCAGAGAAAGGCAGACCTTCCAATATATGTTATAGTCTCTAGCAAGAGGAATGAAAGCATGAGGGAGGGCCAGCACAAGGGAGGGTGTCAAGCCACATTTTGGCAGCAGAGCTGGCCTACTGTGTACAGCAGCTCTTGGCCCAAGAGCACTTACATGTACAAACACTATCACATGAGCTCAGTCTTGCTCCCCACATTGCACTGCCTTGCACCTCTCACCCCAAGCCCTAACAACAGGATTCTGCTTAGTGCGTGTTCCTGCTGTTCTTTTATCCGTTTGCCATATCAAATCAGAATATGGGAATGTTGTGCAATGGGAATAATGTAGAGCATGAGGGCTGACAGCATTCCTGCTGCTGTAGGAGTCAGAAGAGCTCTAATCAGTCAGCTTCTGTTCTGCCTCTTTTTCCTCTCTCTGACAGGCACACCTGCAAACTTCAGCCCAGAGGAATGCTGGTATGTGCTGGATATGGTTAATAGGTGATGCCTGCTCCTTCCTTAGGCCTCCAGTTTCCTTTAGAGCTGGAACATGCATGCATCTCCAACAGGAAAAAATCAGTACTTTAGCCTCCATTTTTCTTCAACATAGGAAATGGGATGGATGGATGGATGGATGGATCGGTGGATGGATGGATGGATGGATGGATGGATGGATGGATGGATGGATGGATGGATGGATGGATGACACTGCTGCTGTCAGGACTATGCACTCCAGTTCCTTGTGGCAATCCATAAGGAGCTGGACAATCCAGTAAAATAGGAAGACACCAAAAGCACAAGGAAGGCTGCACTGCCCACAGACCCTGATGTCTGAACACCTTGTCACCAACACTGAGATCAGGTGAGCTAGTACAAGCAGAGCACTGGCACTGCGGGTGAATGGGATAACAAAATCTCTTTACTCAGGCCCTGTCTATGCTCAGACCCAGAGATTTCAAAGCTGTTTTAAGACAGTATATGACTTGTATAAGATTCTTTGATAAGAAGCCCAGGTATCTCACAGAGCTGTGCCAGAGCCAGGACAGAGCTGTTTTGCCTTTTCATGGTGCTTTCAGCTGAGAAGCTTTTGCAGCTGGTCATGGTCCTGTGCAGCAATCTCTGCCTTGCCTGGCTCATGCCATCCAGCAACTGCTTAGTTTTGAGAGCCTGGTTTTAAGTTGAAAAGCTTAACTCTTGTGAAGAGTTTTTTCTCTTTACAGCTGCATGAAATGACTTAAAACAAACAAAACATTTCAGAAATATGAGATATGGCTCATGGATTTTGAGAGCCAGAGTTCACATATCCCCATTGTGGGTCATTTTGAGATCATGAAAAGACATTATTAAGTATTCCAAGGACCCTGGCAGGCTTAAAAGTGTGCATGGCAATGAGCACCATCAAAGCACTTGCAGCACCCATAGCACAAACAAACTCAGACCAGAGAATTGAGTAATCATGACTAAAACATGATCATACAGTCAGCTCCCTTCAGGATAAGAAACACAATGAAATCTTCAGAGAGAAAACAAAATCAGGAATGCAACAGCCTGATTGTAGCCTCTTGCATAGCAACAGGGAAACACCAAGTCTTTAAGCAAAAGATGCTACTTTGAAACTGAGGTATCATTAAAAAAATAAAATTACTCTCAATGCAAAATAGCATTTACACTGCTACAAAATGCTGCTAGGAAGGTCATGGATACCAGAGTATGACCTCCATCAAAAAATTCTATGTAAAGGATGTCAAGGAGAAGGCTTAAAAATTTTAAATGACTGTGGGAATTCCTTTCAGGCCTTGGGTAGATTTTCATGCTCTGTGCTTCTCATCTGTAACAGTGCAATCATTTACACTTTGAAGCCAACTTGAAATTGAACCCACAAACACTGACTGCAAAGTCAGGCCCTAATGTTTAGCAAATAAGGAATTCATAGGATGATTTTCATGATTCATTTATCCAAGAATACCAAAACTGCTGCTCAGTAACATCATTTGCCAGCCAAGGAAGGAATGCCAATGGGACTTGGTACAACAGTGTGCCTCTCTTGTGCTAGCTTTGTTTGCACCTGCATATTGACTCCAGTGCAGTAAAGTTATAAAGACAGAAACACCTTTTACCTACTAACCCTGGAAGTTACTGATACTGGCAGTAACAGAGGAGAAAATGTTACAATTGAACTTCATCAGCAGGCCATTCTTCCCTTGCTCACCAACATGACATCCATAAGAAAGTTTCCAGAGAAGTCAGGATGGGAATTTTCTTTAGTGTAACTTCACAGAGACTTTTCATGGTTACCCTTTAGTTTATTTTTCCCATTAATAATTATGACTGCACTTTAGCTGTAAGAATGGCTTTGAAAATATACCTTCTCTATTTCAATTTAATTCTACAGCTGCAGAATTACATTGTTTAACTTTTCTTTCTAAGTGGATTTCCTTTGGCTTTGGCTCCCATTTAATAAAGTGACGAGTTTACTGAACACAGCCTTTGCAGTTTCAGTGGATTAGTAGGGTAAAGCCTAACTTGATTGAAAAATAACTTCACTCCATGTTGCTTTAGTGCCAGCCAGCTCACACTATTGCCTACAGCTGTGTCTGGCTGACAGACCAGTAATTTCACTTTTTGTTTGTTTTCAAATGGTCAGCAACAGCAATGCCAATACCATGAACACTCCTCGTTTTCTGTGGTGTGTGCAGAGTAGGTGGGAATCCTCTAAGTGGAGACACATTGTCAGAACAGGGCTTTGCTGCTCTGCTGGAGATCAGCAGTTGATAAAAGCAAAGAAAGCATGTATGGACCAAAGACAGCAACATAATTACTTACAATTCCATGCCAGATGAAACACGTGGGTGGCAATTAAGTACAAAAAGCTTGTCAGAAATCCCTAAGTACATAATTTAATCAGGATTTGATGCTATGACACCACAACATGCTGCACACCTCTTTAAGGTCTGCAGAGCCTTAATTCCTCACTCATCTCACATCCTGCAGCATTCTGGGCACAGCTTTGTCCCACTGAGGCTCTTCCTTGACAGCACCCACAGCTCAAGATAGGCATCAGGATTTAGCTTTTATTTGTCTGCTAAAACAAACAGATTTAATCTGTAGATAATTTCATTATAAATAAAATAATAAATAATAGTTACTCTGTTCTTTCAGCATTGAAAAGATTTAATTTTATAGCTGGTTTTTGTACCATGGTCACATTAAACTTCACATATGTAAGCAAACAAAGACACTGACATTAAGAGATGAGAAGAAAGGACCATGAGCCATTCAAATTCCCAGGAAAAATCTTGTCTGCCTCTCCTACCTTGACCAGAAAATTACAAATTGAGATAACTGGTGACTTTTACAAATGCCAGTATTGGCTCATATGTCTCTCCTGGAAAAACAATAATCAACTGACTTATTTCTGTGACCACTAAACATAGGATTTTAAAGCTTAATTTTATAAATCCTTTCATTTAGACACTTTCAGACAACTCTCTCCATTAAAAAAAAAATTAAAAACATACAATCAGGTATAGAAGTACAATTATATAGAAAAGGATATATTTTTGTCACAGATGACATGCAGAGAAATAAAAACTTTGAGTTTATGAGCAGTTAAAAATTTACAAAATAACAACAGAAAGACTTAGCCAAGTTCATAGGATTTACAATTTCAACAGAAATTGCATAAAGAACATAAACTTTGCTCACTAAGAGAGATACAGCAGTCTCCTAGAGAAGTTTGCTGGTAAGGAAGCTGCCAAGGGGTTAAGAAAGGAAATCACCTGGTTTCAGAAGGAATTGCCAGTCAAAGGAAAATCTTTCTGCTAGTATAAACTGACCCTTTTCCTCTGGATTTTTAGACACTCATAAAATTGATCCATTCAATTTCAGGGCCAAACACAAGAAATTATCACTATACTGATTTTACAAACCAGTTACATTTTATGGATTTGTCTGACATCATATAACAAGCCATATTACGTCTCAAGCCTTGCTCTTTTAAATCACACTTTGCACAGTATGCCAGGATATGCTTAGGAAGCACTGCTTGACTTGAGTTGCTATGCAAGAGATGGATCTTTGAAATGCAGCTTGTGTGGGCCCTCTTCTTAATGAAATCCACTGAGATACTGAACTCCACAGTTATAATAGGTTTTACCATACAGGTTTGAAGCGAACGGATTTGGAGCAGCATGTACTTGCTATAAAAAGTAAGGGGAAGAAAAAAAAGTCTTCAAACTTAACATTTGTCCCAAGAGTCACATAAAATTTCATGTTTCAGGGTTGTCTTCCAGGGAAACTAATGTTTCCCTGGAAACATGTTTCTAAATACAGTTGCTCCACTCACATCTTGTACTAACTGTTCTTCAAGTACAGAGATGGGCTGATCAATCCTGACTTAGTATCCCTGAAACTTGCCCACTCTAGTCAAATCCCACAATTCCTCAGGATCCACCTATTTTTAATAACTTAATGTAATAACATTATGTAACAAACCTAACCTGTGGTTCAAGTTACTTCCAAAAGTCAATGCAAGTCCTCCCTCGTCTCTCACTTTAGCATTGGCCCTAAAAATTTTTAACCTTTGGCATGAAAATAGAGATGCACTACTAATTACTCTTCAAATCTGAGACAGCTGGTGCTCAGCCAGGTACCAGAGGCATTCCAGGAAAAGGACTGTATCCTGACTTCATATCATGCCTGGCACACTGGAGCACCAGTCACTTCTAGAAGCAAATTCCAGAGCTGTACCAGTTAAGCAGTGATGAATTACACATTTCTGAGGAGCTCCTGGGAACCAGTGGAGGGAATCTGTGAAGTCACCATGGTGTGTGGTTTCCCTCCTTATCCAGGCACTAATGTAACCATTAGTCCCAGTTTTCTCATGGATAAAGAATAAATGCTGGTGAATATTTCACTTCTAGAGTGCAAGAAGAAGGAGCTGCATATTTCCAGCACTCCTTCTGGTTACCCTGCATTGAACTTCTTGCCAATATCCACCTACAACCAGGAGGCAGCGCTGGTCCTGGCATGTTTCCTAACAAGATCTCCAAGTTGCAGTGGGTTTGGCAGAGTGTAATTGCTGTCTTGTGTCTCTGCCTAGGAAGAGCTGGCTCTGAAAAAAAGTTGATGGGTGATACCAGCCTTTGCCCTGTCATCTTTATGCTTTACCAGAACAGAGGTGCTGGAACACATCATGCTAATCTCTTGTGACAACTTACCTGGCAGATGGATATTTTTGGTGACAAACAATTCTTTTATCTTTTGATACAAGAGTGGTGGCAAGAGTAAGATTATTTGATCTGAAGAAATGAAAACTTAGGGTTTGACAGAATAATTTTTTCTCTTTGTGTGAGGTGTCTCATGAGTGGCACTGAGAGACTAATTTGCTGTCTTTCCCAGGAAAAGAACTAAGGAACATCAAATGAAAACAGCAGGGCACAGATTTAAAAACAAAACTAAGGGAATTACCTCTTCACATATTTGCACTGTTGAAGTCCTCACAGACAGACACTGAGGATTCAACACATTTAGTGACAGCTTAAGGGAGGCACACTCACAGAAGGAAAATTCACCCATGCTGTTTACCAGCAAATTCCCCCCTGGCTCTGGAAGTCCCTGCTTTGCAAATGGTTGCAAACTAGATGAGGAAATTATGAAAACTCTTGCCCTTCTCTTATACTAACTAGATATACTAACTTTGGCACTGTCAGAGAGAGATCCTCTATGCTCCAGACCTTTGTGTGAGTACCTGCCTCCAGCACATTCTCCTGTCAGGTACTGCAGTGGATGAGTTTCAGCTGTGGGACAGGCCAGGGAGAATCTGGGCTGGAGGCACACTGACATGTTCTAGGCTGAAGCAAAAGAACACTTTGGATAAAAGGCCCTGGGAGGCAGAGAAAAAGTGAGAAACCTTTGTTTTTTCATGCTTGTATAGCAGTGGCAAGGCAAGAGGCTTGGGTTTGGTTTTCCTTTGCACTATTTTCTGCTCTGTCCAGTCTACAGTAGGACTTCCACCACTGCAGATAAGTAGATGGTTACCATACCTAACATCAATTTACAGTCTTCTTTGTATGATCTTGTATGGTCCCAGCCTTAGATGGACTGAAATATAAAAAAAAAAAACATCAGGCAGAAGGAAAGACCTGGATAAAACAACCCTTTTGGCTTCCTGCTGCAAGAGCCTTTCACTCACTTTTACTGGTAAAAACTAATACATCTTGTTAAAGTCAACTGCTTTCACAGATTATTTTATTAATTTAAAATGTACTAACCTATTTTTAAAACAGCTGGCCTTGTTAAACCAGCTGGATGTTAATAAAACAGCCATGAAAAATTTCTGCAGTGTATGTCTTAGGCAGTGTAGCTATCACAGAGCCTATGGGTGGGAGACAAGTATTGTCATCCCAAGCTGGACACACAAAACCCCTACAGCAAGCATAAGAACCAAAGTAAATAAATAGGTCTCCTGTCACACCCTGTAGGTTGACACCACCCAGTACTTGCCAAGGAAAGCACATTCCAGATACGGGGCCCTTCCTGACTGCCACAATTACTCCCAGAAACAGGTCTAATCCATCAGGCTCCAGATCTCTGTGGGAAATCAAAAGCCAGAAATAAAGTCAGGAAAGTAACACAAAATTATTCTCAGTCAGGTCACCACAGAGAATATTTTTAAACCAGAAAGAGTCTGCTCAATGTGGACTAGAAGCAAAGACCAGTTACTTTCTCTTACCCTCATAGTGAGCATTATTTCACCGATGGCAACATCCTCTGGAGATTTATTTCTCCATCCCCTTGCAGATCTGTTTATCTTAGCCTGACCTCTAATTCCTTCCTGGAGATCAGAAAATGACACTTCTGCCTGCTTTGCCTAGGGCTGTCCCTGCTTTCCCTTGGGCTGACTAGGTTGTATGAACACTCCTCTTCTTTCCCTCCCCTCATCATGAGAGCTTTTTGTAGTGAAGCAGGTTTGCTGAGCAACTGGGGATATGGAAAATGCTACTATTAAAGGTTTTCCTAACAATGCAACTGCTTGACAGACAAGGTCACCATTGTATTTACTTGCTTTAGAAAGGAAATGCTACAACATAACTGAGTGTTTCTAAAGAAACCTGATGCTTCCAAGGCATGTCAGCACCTACTGTCCAAAGTTCTTGCCTTTGGCCTCTAAGACCATCCTGGCACTTTTGGAATAAACTCTGGGCAGAGAAGTTATCGATCAAAGACCAGAAGAAAGAATTTTAAGCAAAGAATTTGACTCTGCTAAATTCTGTGGGTGTGGTGATATATGAGAACGTTCTTTAAATTCAAAGCATCTCATTGCTGCCTCTGTTCTTTTCCGAGAGGGAAAATAAAAGGTGTTTCTTAACAAGTATTTTTTTCAGGAATTGTGCCTGGAGCAAAAGAGATTACCACAGCTATCAAAAAGGACTCTGAGTTCTTACTGAGGAAGCAGCTCAGTCCCCAAGCACTGCAACTACTCATGACCTATGCACAAGGTGCCTATCCAAGCACTTTTCCCACAAAGCCACCTGTGCTGCACTCTCACGGACATATTCCTTTCAGTCTATCTGGCACCCCTTGCAGTTCCTAGGCAGGAACTTCTCACACCGAGTCCTTAAACCTCAAATGATCTGCACTGGTCTGGACACATTCATCAGCAGTTTCTTATGGCTTGGAGACTTTGCTTTCTCTTCAGATATAGAGGTGAGAAGGTAGAATTGTTTTGCATTAAGGAATGATGTCAGCAATCCAATTTTGGAGACCTTTCCTTAAAAAGTTTATCATTTCCCAGGTTGAAACATGGATCAATGAGAAGCTGATGGCCAATTATGGCTGAATTTTTGCCTTTAGTTTGGAAGCACAAACTCATGCTTTACCTTTAAATGCCCTTCCGGTTCTTGCTCGAAATTGTACAAAAATGTCCCTGAGACCAAGTTACACTGTCTGCAGTTGTCTGAAGAGGCTCACAGTTGTTTTAGCTACCTCTGCACACTACTATGCTCATTCTGGGTGAGCTCTGCCCTGAATGGAGTTGGTGGTATGAGTAGTGTCAGATATATTAGTCCTTGGAAATGGATCATTTTTGTCCTCTAATCTGCTGCTTTAGAGAAAAAAAGATAGTTCCTTCCTCATTAGGAAGTTACAGGCCCAGGGAGGCCTAATTCAAGCCCACATGTCCTCTGGGTGCCCGTTTGCAAATGCACGTCCTTGTGCTCTGCACGGCTCCTGTCAGCGTCCCACATCACCGTCCCAGATTTGTACCCTCCTGCCAATTCTTCTCAAGGCTGCAGAGTTCTCACAGCCAGCCCAGTTCTGTCCAAAGGATCCCCGTTTGCTGAATCACCAGTGCAGAAGCCATGGCAGGAGGCCCCAGAGCTGCAGGGCCATGGCTGGAGCACCAGCCTGCCCCGAGCCCAGCACCCCAGAGCCTGCAGACACCAGCCTGCCCCAAAACCCAGCACCCCAGAGCCTGCAGACACCAGGGCTGCCCCGAGCCCGGCACCCCAGAGCCTGCAGACACCAGCCTGCCCCAAATCCAGCACCCCAGAGCCTGCAGACACCAGGGCTGCCCCGAGCCCAGCACCCCAGAGCCTGCAGGAACCAGCCTGCCCTGGCACCCCAGAGCCTGCAGGCACCAGGGCTGCCCCAGGCACCTCTGCCAGCCCGGGGCACGGGGGATCTCCCCTCCTTTCCTCCTCCTTTGCCCCAACCTGCAAGGAGCAGTTTCACTCCATACTGAGCGTGCCACTGTCTAACATGTGCACACTGGATAGGATGCTACTTTTTCTGCCTTTGTTAATGTCTTCGAGCTCCTTTAATTGCAGCCTGGAAGCTTTTTCCAGACTAGTGGATGGCATTATTTTATCCTTTCCCTGAAGAGTTTATCTGCCTTTGCAATTTACAGGCATTTCTCTAGGGGCGAATTTCAATTTTTCCTGGGATATGGAGTCACGTGTTCCACAGATTATCCCACCATCCATCCTCCTTCTGCTTCTTGAGTCAAGTCTGAAAAAATACCCAATATGCATACTTCTCTCTCCCCAAAAAGTACATTCTATCCCATTAAAAATTGATGCAGCATGTACTTTGAACAGCAGAAATAAATTCTGCAGATTCACCAGCTTGTCATTTTCTCCCCCATGCTACCACTAGACAATAATATTAAGTGAGGTTTTAATTTTTTTTTTTCCCTATGGTCCTCTCTGCACTCAGGCTCTGTACTTTTTCCACATGCAAGCAAGCATTATTTGCCAAGGAGCTCCTGTTTCCAGGTAGTCTGCAGGATGTACAGCTCTTCTAGTCATTGTTACTTTGTTTCTTGTTTTATTTTTTACTCATTAAATTGATTATTTGATTCTATTACACATACCAAGTACCAGAAAATATAATGTTTCAGAGAAGAACAGAAAAAGCTGGTTTCAGAACCACGTCAGCTAATTCCAAGACCAGCTTGTCTTGTGTCTCACTAGGTGCACGCAGACTCTTGCAGGGCTCTCCAAATTCCTGTCCTCTGTAACCTGAGTTTCTTCCTCATATTTGAATGCAAATTGCTCCATGTTGCTTTTGAGCAGTTCTTGTGTTTCCTCATAAACACGCTACATCTCTGTCTCTTCTGCAGGTTTAATAATTTGAGCTTCAGCTGGAACATTTTGAGGAGCAAGGAAAAAATGTAGGTGCAAATCACAGACACACTCATTTTTTCTTCATGCATATGAAAGGCAGATGGAAAAGCAAGCACAGCAGAGCATTATTGTAAATAATTCAGGCACATGAAAGGTTCCTCTACAGAAGCATCATTATATTTTAAACTGCTTTCAGTTTAAATGTTTTTACCAATTAGGAAACAGCTGTGCAAGGTCACTTCCTTTTAAAAGCATCCCTCTCATCAATAAGTACAGTGTTCCTCAGCTGACTAAATGCCATTTGTTAGGACTTCCAAAAGGACCACTGATTCCTGTTGTATAATTTGGGTATGACTCCTTAATAAGATTAATCAGCACCTCAGAGCTTGTGGGAAGTGTGCAAGTGTGATACCTCAAAAAGAACCATGCAACTGCAGTGTGATGGAAAATAACACTTTCCATGCCTAAAGGATTCTGGGTGAAAGGAAGGAAGAAAGAAAAGGAAGGACTTATGCACATTATTAAGTAAATATCTTAGTCTATAGATTTTATCTTTGGCATAATGCCAGCATCTCAGATATTCTTGTAGCTCCAAAGATGTCTATCCAATTCAATTCACTGAAGCATGAAACTTCTGAAAGTTTTGGTTAAAGTTACACTGAGCTATCAATCATTTTATGAAAATGCAAAGTGTACTGACTTTTACTCGATCATAATCCATTACATTTGTTGATTTTTTTAAACCAGTTTATTCTCTCTACATATCAGAATGAATTTTTTTTATTACAAACCCCCAAATCTAATACTGTTACATGCAAAATAGCCTTAAACTGTGACTAGGATAAAAGAGCTGCTAAAACATCTGCAGAGTGAGACTGCACACTCGAGACTCCTCTCCTGGCACAGAAACAGGAAAAGGATAAGGAGGTGCCACAGGGAGACTGGTGGTACTCACAGGAAAGGACAGATCACCTGGTGCACCTCTGGAGCCAAAAGCATTATTTGAAGATTTAGAAGTTAGAGGCCCAAGCAGTCTACCTGTTGCCTAGCAAACCATTGAAATTGCTCACTGGGTATTTCTTTGGTAAGCTGACAGTGTTTCGTGGATGTGTTTATTTTTTAATAGTTTGTTTTTTTTAATAGGATTACTTTCATCATCTTCTATTCGTTTGTCAGTTTAGCTTTTATGCTGCATTCTGAAAAAGCTGAAGTACTTACTTAAAGCTTTCAGAAAAACACACTCCTACCCTTTCAAAAAATGTCAATTTTAAACATTTATTGATGTTCCAAGACTCATGACAAGAAATGCAATTAGAGACACTGTGATTTTCCCCATATACATTCAATTTCTCTATTACCCACGGTACTTGGATCCCAAGTGTAGGTTATGTAATTTTCCCAGAAAATCATTCAAAAAGATACCCATAATGCTGGGTTGAGGCTGTTTTCCCTAGCCAAGAGTTTGCCTCCTAAAACCTTTGCAAAGCAAAGTAAATTTTTAGTTCATTTTCATTATCTTCAGAGATAAATATAATAACTTAATAACATAAGCAGCAAAGAACAACACTGTAGTTCTACAGTACAGTAAATCCATCCTAAAGCTTGTTGGAACCAATTTTTTTTTAAAACTCACATCATACAAAATGCCAAACTAATATAATCTTAACTTAGCAGCTTTATTATGTAAAAATGTTGGAAGCTAACTTCTTATTTCCAAGCTTTGGATCACATCAGTTATTGTCTGGTGTTCTGCAGCCAGCAGGTCAGTGCAGAGCTGTCAAACTCTTCATTGCACGTTCTGGCAAATGCAGGAGAGAAGTAAATGTGAGCCCACGTGTGCTCTCAATCACCTCCTTGTACAGTAACAACATATAATTAATATTAACAACAATGGGCTAGGTTGGGTGACAGTAACTCCTGGTTTTAATGAGCTGGGGCCATAGGATACACTTCCCTCATGAGTTAGGTTGTCACCCATCAGCCTGTGCATCACATCCTGGCACCCACTGAAAGCAGGGAAACACTCAATGGCCAGTCTGGTCTTGGCTCATCTTGTATTTTAGCACAGCCAGTTGCAATCCAACCCAGGAGAGGCTCAGACTTCCTTCTACAGACTCTGAGGGGACCTGAATGCACAGCAAGAAGAGTAGATTCTGAATTCTGCCTGTCTCATTTTAAAATCAACTCCATCCCCATGAGGGTCTGGAAGCAAACTAAAGCCCTTATTCCTATAAATAGGGTGGCTGTGGAATGCCTGGATCAGAGATTATTTGCAAGGAGAAGATATTCTCAAGAGGTCAGAAGGGATATTCTCACCATCTTCAAAAGCAAAAAAAGTTCTGTTTGCTACTTTTAATGTGACTGTGGCATTTGAATATGTTTACAACTCAATCATGCAATTTCTTATAGCCTATTCTTGGAAACAGAGGTTGTAACTAAAATATTACTGCTCCCTTAACTTAGAAGCGTTCATGTAGTTGGATTCAAATCTCCATCTTAGGAAGCAATCAAAAGCAGAAATGGAAAAATGGAGAAATGCCTGCCTTACGCAGGCTTCATCAGCCACATAACACGTATCTCATGACAGAGCTGCAAGTCTGCAATACCCCATCAGGTAGAAAAGACTTAGAATGACAATTTGCTTTCTTCTTCATCTTTTAGTGCTACATGACTAAATGTGATGTGTAGGGCTGTGTCTGTTTTCCCCTACCTTTACCACGGATTCATGGTTTACATACCCAATGAGAGCATGCAGATAGCTCTTGTGCAAAGATTTGCCTAATGTTTTCCATCAGCTTAAATGGCAGGGGTGGGGGATAGGGGAGAGCTGTCTAAACCTTTCTGTAATTCTATGGGAAACCAGATGTAGGATTTGATGCCAGCTAAAGTTAACCTGATGGACAAAAGGGTTTATTTTAACTTGGTCACTCGATCCAATTCACTGCACAGTCACACAAACACTTGTGCCTGTATGAGCCAAGGGGGAAAAGGGTGTGTTAGAGCTCTGCCTGTCTTGGCAGCAGCACTGGCTTATTTATATTTAAACTGTATGTTAAAATACGTCTTAACAGCCCTTGAGCCATTTTATTTAGTCTCTTCAGTCACACATACATCACACAGATTTTTGCTGCTGTCCAGACTGGAGACACTTCATAAACAAAGCCCAAGTCCACATACAGGAGGGAAAATTATGGCATGTCTAACAAAATCCTCAGTGATCCAATGGCTGCATACAATGATTGTATTTTCAGAAATAGTTGCAGTTCAGTAGTGAAAGCAAAGGATTGCTGAAGTATGCCACCAACATGAGAGAAGCAAACAAATGAATTTGTTTTCATGACCCAGTCTTCATACCTTCCACAAGCACTTCGTAAGGTCTCAGGATGAAAGCTAGCATTTTGATTATGCATCTGTGAAAAAAACAGCTGACAAAACCTTTAGATTCTCAAGATTCTTAAAAACATTCAAAAATATAACAGAGCTGTGATAAAAAACAGGCATGTGTAGTGTCTGTCAATAGATTGACTGTCCATTCTCTCCTGCATATTTGCAGGGTCTGCACTACAAGAAAAGTCCTTATCTTAAGAGTTTCTTCATTTTCTCACTCCCTAATACTTACCTTTACCTATCAACTGATTAGCCACAGAAAAAAGTACACATACTGTTGATTTATAAAACTTAAATTACACATTTTTTTAGCTGCTCATGCCAATTCTACTCTCAGTGATGTAAATGGAGGACTTTGTTTTGCACAAGTGGTAGGAGACATAAGGATCAATAACTATGTTCCTCTTTGCCTGCTTTGCATTTCTCATTCCTACCTCTCTGTTTTGCTGGTGCTGATTTCCCCATTCAGTCTTTGATCTTGGCTGCAATCTTGGCACACAGTTATCTCTACTCTTCCCTGCTCATTCTTTCCATCTCACAGCTGATAAAGTGGTACAGCTCTATAGAGGTAGTTCCTTTCCTTATCACACAACAATCTGGAAAACCAGAGCAATCATAACCCATTTCTGATGCTGCTCTGCGATAGCTGTGGTTAGAGGAGCATTACTTATACAAAGTCACGCCAGCTATAACATTTCAGGCCAGCACAAGATGAACACAACACTCCTCAGGCATCTCTGCATTATGCTGCCTAAAGGCAGCAGCTTGTGCACCATCTCAGGAGGCCTGATAGCAGCATTCAGTCCTCATTCATGCATTAAATATCAGAATCACAAGGGGCTGCTACCTTTTAAATCCAGCTCACCAAAAAAGGATCCTCTCTGTTGGTTATTTCATAGCTGAAAGAATGAATAATTAAAAAGCAGCAGGTATTCTTCACCAGAACTAAATCTTTAGTTAGGAGCAGAACAACATTCAGCAGATCCAGACTTTCATATTTAAAAAAGAGCTTAGACAAGTCGAAGGTCCCATGGACATATGCAGAGCAGGCTGGCAGCAGAGGTCTGATGTGCAGAGCACACACCCACTGACCCTGAGACACTCTGGCTCTCAGCTGGGGAATGTGTCCCTCACACAGCAATCCTGCCTTCTGCAGGACTCGCACAACTGTCCTGTTTTCACTGTGCTGGTGGCACATTGCAGGCAATGTAACCTAGAAGAACCTTCACTTACTCACAGTTAAGGTGCATTGTTGGGTTGTTGTCAAGTCTACTGGCTCCTTTTGGCATTCATGGTAATACCCACGTCCATATCAGCTGAACTACAAGTCACACAGTTGTGACTTGTGACTTTCCAGCCTCTACCACTGCTCTCACCAAGGTGAAGACCATTTTGCTTTCTGAATTCTACGAGCTTCACGTTGGCCTAGTCACCAAATTCATCTCTGTGGATTTTGGGCTCTCTCATTTGCTGCTGCTACCCCTAATTTAGTCGTTCTTACATTTGAGGAAGGCACGCTCTGTGCTGATCAAAATGTCGAGCAATGTGGACTCCAGCAGAGTATGCTGCTCACTACTTGGTGCCAGCTGGATGTCAGCCCTGTGATCTCCTGGAGTCCAGCTGATGGTGATCCCAACAGATTTCAACCCCTCTAACAATCTGTTCCACCAGATTGTGACTGCAGTACCAGAAAGGCCATTTCCCACTGACAGAATTTGGCGGCTTTGAATCTTTCCTACATTGGCAAGGATGAAAATATGCAGATGGAAAGAGAAGCCATCTGAATTAATTTTTTAAAGCCCAAAACCATCTGAGACCTGGAATTGGAAAGGTCAACGTTGAACTGTACCACAAATTTATCAGCACAACCTGCTTTTGTGGCCTTTAGCTTCTGAAAAAGGATGATGATGTTCTCAGATGAAATTGAGATCCAGCACAAATTCAAGTGCATGTTATGCACAACTTTCAAGAACTAATTAATTCCCAAAGTCAGTGACTGTGATTTAAGCATTCCTCCAAAACCAAAGAATATTTCTTTAGTGAGGCCTCCTTAACAGTTAACGAGATCACACTTTCCAGAAGACCACAGAACTTGTGAGAAGAGATCTTGTAGCTTTCAGCAAAGCCATTAAAAAGAAAGACTATCATACAATTCAAAACTGAAGTAAAAAATGGAAGCAAAAACACACTGACTGACTCCAGCGAGAACTGGATGTTCAGATGAAGAGATTGCCATTTTGGGTGTACATACACAAATTAGCAATTAGGGGTAATTGCTTTCAGCTGCATTTTGCTGTTTAAAAAAGTATTAATAACTTGTAATTAACATTAATTTAAAAACAGATGAAAGCCCATGTTGGTGCTGAGAGTAGACATGCCTGACAAAAAACAGCTACCTCATATGCAGTGCTGGTGGTTGTTAGCTAGAGTATTTCTTGTGTGTTCCCAAACCAAAATTACAACAACAGCTTTAATCTCTCTGTGTTCTCAGGAACTTCCTGCCCACTAATCTCTCCCTTTAGCCATGGTCAGATCTTCAACAGAAGCACCACAGAGGAAGAAACTCATTGTGCACAGGCTGCCCCTGCTCCTTGGTACCCCCAGATGCCAGGACCGGCCGTGCCCGTGTGAGCACTGAGCTGTGAGGCACTGCCCTGCCACACGCTCCTCTACCTCCACATCAGGAGATTAACAGAGCCAAGATTTAACACTAAAATGAGTCTGCTGGAAGATTTCCTCATAATTTGCCCTGACAGCGTTTCCTGCCTGGAAATGAAATCCGTCCAGCCCCAGGCAGCCCTGGTTGTGTTCTCTGCACATCACCATGCAAGGCAAGCCCATGCACAGGTGGCACCATGGGCAGGGCAGCCCCTCGGCCAGCCACACCCAGGTGAACCTTCCTTTGTGCTTCCAGGGCAAACCAGTGAAGGGCCAGGGTGATGCTGGGGAAGAAATTACTTGGCCACTACAGAACTGTGGCTCTGTGGCTCCCCCGAGGTCAGTGAGGAGTTACACCCTGCCTGGTCAGTACTTCAGCCAAAGGCAAGTCTCTCTCATGAGTGCCCCTCCCATAACTTATAACTCAAGAATATAACTTTGAAATCATATTTTCAAAAGTTTACCTATTTCCATACTTCACTTAGTAAAAGTACATGCCTGTTACAGGCTTAAATGCAGCAGGCTTGTAGACTTGTTCCAAAGAATTGTGCTCCCAGCATCTGGTTACCCAAGCTATAAAACATCTGTGCAGAGTGGTTTAGTACACACTTCTCTGGATCACACCTAAATGTCCATTTGACACAGAATCTTATCTCGTTCAAATGGAAGTGGACTTGGTGTCCTCAACAGTAGCCAATAGCACATATTTGTCAATAAACAGGACAAAGGCCAACAGGGCCTTTCTCAGCTGAGCTCCAGATTATAAAACACCAGGCAAGGCAAAAAACCCCAGACCTCAAGACAGTGATGCACTTGTCCTACACAGCATGTCCATTTCTATTAACTGGTGACTACTGTTGAATTTCTAGGGTGTTTTCCCCCACTCTAACCAGTAGTTCTGTTTGGTCAAATGGGCAGCCTTCAACCAACAGATGCAATTCTCAAGCAATTCAGCACTGCATCCCTGAGCAAAATCTTCTGAGCTGGAAGAGACTGATGAGGATCATTGAGTCCAACTCTTATGTGAATGGCCTGTTCAGGCAGGGATCAAATCTGTGACCTTGGCATTATTAGCACCATGCTCCAACCAAATGAGCTAATTCCAGGGTCAGGTAATGACCTTTCCCCACTGGGGCTGGAGCTGTGACTAGAGTTCATTGCCCAATTCCTGTCACCATTCCAGCACATCTCTGGGTTCACCACACATCACCTTCAGCAGTGGAGCTGAGCAGATTGAAGCCTCTGCAGTATAACTGCATGTCATGTGACTTTAAATTAAAAAAAAAAAAGCCCTAAAAATAATAATAATAATAATCATAATTATTATTATTAAGCTCCAGCCAGGCATCCATTCTCCCAGCAGTGGAGAAGCTCAGAGATCTCATTTCATCTCAGTTTCCTGTAACTCCTATTTCTACAGTGTAAGGTCTGAGGTTCAGGAACTTTTTATTAATAAAAGGCTAGTTCCTTATAGCCACTCTGAGGGGCTCAAACAGACTGAGAATATAATTCAGTCACTTCTATCACCAAAACTTAACAGCAAACAGGTTTTATTATAAACAGGATTGGCAATACACTATTCAGACATTTTTAAGCTTCTTGGAGCACAGGACATCCCACCTCACTTCTGACTGTGATTTTCAGTTTAACTCTGGGAAAAACATTTAAACTTTCCACACTCTTTCTATTCTTCTGATTTTGCAAGGAATACCCTCTTACCTGTTACAGACCATTAACAAAGTGCCCTTTTTGTGCTCCTCGCCCTCCCCCACAGCATTTGGAGAAATGCTGCAAAGCTGTGAACCTCCCCAGACTCCACTGCCTGTTGCCCAGGAGCTGGAGAAGGCAAAGAGGAAGGTGTCCTTTGAACAGGGGGGCAGGAAAACAGGAATTTCCCTTTAGGGATCAGCTGCAGAGAATTACCTGGTTGCTTAGAAACATGAGATTAACTACAGCTCAGTTTCCCTTTCCTTCACACATGCACTTAAGGAGAGGCCATAAATCAGCTTGGTGGGAGACTCAGGATGGCTGGTCTGCAGGGTGAGACCCAGGGTCACCACACAGGGTCACCACACAGGGTCACTGCTCGGGGCAGGGGCAGACGGGGGAGGGCAAGTTTTCTGCTCCCCTTCCCAGGCTGTGTGAGCTCCCTTTGGTTTGCAGTGAAAAGTTTCTCATTGCTGAGTTTCAGCCACCAGGATGAGAATCAATCATAGGGATCCAGAGGCAAATTGCCTGTGCCAGGGTTTCAGCTTTGATGAGAATCAGTTGAGGGAATGCAGTTAGGGCAAAGCATCTGATGAGAAGCAGCAGAAGAAATTTAAAGTAAATGATATTTTAAACATAAAAAAATGTCACATTAATTCCTGCACCTCTTAGTAACGTTTTCTATGTGAGCCGCCAAAGCATCAGTGGTTGGCAGCAATAAACACACTTGCTGCCTGTTTGCATCCTTCAGACCTCAAGGAATTGCAGACAAAGGGTGATTAGCAACACAGAGACTCAACTGCTGCTTTGCTTACCCACCATCACTAACACAGAAGGAAAAAGCAATCTAGATAAAACAGACGAGGACTTAATCTCATACAGTTTATGGTCAAACCAGTTTAACATGAAAAAGCACCACTGCTAACACAAACATGAGAGCATAACCCACAGTGTGTGTGCAAGAGCTTTAATGAAGCCTCTGCAAGCAGAATACTCTTCAAGTCTGACATAACAGGTCAAAAGACAGATGAACTGGTATCTGCCTATAAGGTATTAGAATTTGTAAAAAGATACTGGCAAGTGTGCCTAATTTAGATTCTTTCACATTCATTCACATTCACAGACATCAGCTCCCAGAGTGGAAGGGATATGCTGTGCAGTTCATACCCAGTAACCTTGTGGACAGGAGCCAGCAGTGAGGTTATCATTATACTGGAGAGTTACTACAAGCTGAGGGTTAATTATTAGCACAACTTCAAATCAAAGAGAGTTTGATCCAGACTGCATAGCCACACACACACACACACAAGCACTACCTTGAAGCATTTACAATCTCTTTACTGACAAGCTCAGTGTAGTTTAGACATGTCCAAGGTGGCACACCATGCCAAGGTAGCAGTGACACAGGGACTGTGGCCAGGCAGCTCTTGAAGAGTCAGCACCAACAGGAATGGGTGCTGGGGGCCTTTCCACTGATTGTGGTTTTTTGCAATACCACTTCAATGGTTCCTTAAAAACAGTTAGCATGACTACAACAAAGTTATGTTTTGAGTATTATTTGTAAGTTCTGCACAAAAAAATTCTCTCCTTGACCTTGGAAATATTTTTTTTCAGGGAAAAAGGACTAGAGTTACCTTCCGCTCCACATTTGCCTCCTTTACAATGAAAAGCAGTGACCTCTGCAAGGACAGGTTTGCAAATATCCACACTCTGATTTTTAGAGATTATTTACAGATATTTAATAGTGAATTTGAGCTGGTGGGATTGGGAAGGCTGAGGGAATGAAGCAACAAGCAAAAACTGCAACCATCTAACAAGTTTCTTTTGTAGATTAACAAAAACTCAGGTTTGGTAGATTTGTTCTTCTTCCACAGCCAAATGCTCTTTGGGCCTACATGAGCAATCATACCCAAGGGTCTTTTTCACTTAATTGTCCTGTTACTTCAGCATTAACCTGCTGGACTCAATTATAATGAATAGTTTTACCTGTGCAGAACCACTTGATATTCAATCTGCATTCAGTAAGAAAACCAGGAATGTGGGTAAGCAGATCAGGTTGAGTTCAGAATACACAGTGACAGGGAAATTGCCTCCTGCAGTCCTCACCTGGGATGGTGCAGATGGACAAACCTGGAGGTTTCTAAGGCAGACACAACGAGCAAGTACTACATGCATGCAACTCAGAGATGGAACACAGTCTTCTCCCAACACCACAGAAGAAAAAGGAGTTTACCCTACCAAAATGAAATAAAAATGACGAGCCAAGCTGGCCAAACAAGGCAGTGTTTGTACAGGGCGGGGGGGGCTCAGCTGACAACACTGCTCTTTTATGTGCTCTCATACTGTGTTCAGTGCACAAACATGGGCTGACATGACCAAGGGCTCCCCATGAGCAAATGGAGCAGCTTTCCCCTGAGAGATTACTGTTGGCTGACCCTGTCAAAAGGAAATCGGGGTGACCTCTGTGTCCCCCCATGCTAGTCCTGCCACCTCGGTAGCTGCAGGGCTTACACTGTAGCCTGCAGTGTTTATATTGCTGGCCTCAAACCTTTTTCTGTGTCTGCAGAGTTACAGCAGAGGCTGAAATTGAGCCTAACTCTCTCACAGCAAATGAGGGTGCTTCCCCCCCCTGGCATTTTGCATTTCATGTTCTCATGTACAGCAAACACCCATCAAGCCCAGGGAAAAGTCACAGTTGTAGGGAAAGTATACATGGCCAGCTGAGAAAGTCCAACTTCCAGTTGGCTAGGGCTTGAGAGAAATGCCACCCAGTGAGCCAAAATTGTAAAGAGAGTCCCTGGAGTCTTATGAGACAGGGCAGCTAGGATCAGGGATCACATCCAGCCCCTAAAAAGTGCCAGAACTCCAAGTGTTTGTCCTTAAAGAGTCACAGCTGTGAGAACGGCACAGCTTTAATGAGGGATAAGTCAACAGGAGGGACCTTCCAGGCGTGTAATACCAGCAGCTACAGTGACTGCAGATAGGAGATAGAAGGAGACTGTGCTGATCAAGGAAACATTTGCTGAAGTAGTTTGGAAGTGAGCAGTTCAATCAATCTCCCTGCTGTTTACACCAGTGCCCTCCCAGACATGGGGCTTTTGTTAATACCTCAAATATATGCTCTAGTAAATTAAAATATATTTCCACTTTGCTCAGCTAGCCATTGTGAGAACAGAAAAGGTGAATTAAATCCTAACACTGGTTTGGGGAATGAATGATCCTGGGACAATGTCAACAGCCTGGCAAGGGCTGAGGAAACACTCAGGCACCTCCCAGCCTTTGCTCATGCCTCCTCCCTGAAGTACTCCTCAAGGACTTTCCACGCATAAATAAGCCAATGTAGGATGAAGTTTAAATAGGCCTCACTCTACACAGTCAAATAAACTAGGAAAAATGTATATACGACTTTTAGTATTTGCATTTCAAGCAGTGAAATTTCTTGTTTTGATACATTATACATGCTGGGAGTACTAGCAAGCTGCAGACTGGATAGGTATTTTATGTTTATTGCTTTTTACCATGAAGCACAGATGGTTGACTTTGTTCAGGGTCTGGGCATCACTGGGAAAACTCAGGCTATGGCAGTACAGCTAAACAGTGTTCTCCTGCTTACAGCTGTAGTTTAATTTATCCATTTACTACCTCTCAAGGCCAAATTTCACATTTTGCATCTGCAGCTGGGCTGGGCCTTGGCTGTGCTGTTAGTTACTTGTCATTCTCAGTTAGTCACTGCTGTAATCTCACTTATTTGTAGAGAAGCTGTTGAAAGTACAATGATGAATTTTTAAGAGATTACTCTGTATAAATGAGATAACTTAATTTTTATTTTAATGGTCACAAATTAGATTTAAAAAAGCAATATAAGCAAGACAATAAATAAACTGGATTTATACAAGTTAACATTTACTTTGTTTGTTTCATAGTCTGAAGTCTGGAAACATGGCCACTTGCACTAGGCTAATGTCATCGATTTCTGTTGCTCAGATAAGCATGCCACCATTAAAAGTCTGAGGTGAGGAGCTTTTATTAGGCCAATAAACAGGATCAGGAAAAACAACTGAGTAACTTATCAGCCAGCCTAAAAAAAGGCATTACCTCTCTCTACAAACCTTGCCGTGCTTATATCATGGCACTAAATTAACTACTGAAATATTTCTCATCCTAGCAATTAAATTTTACATTTACTAGAAATCCAAGAGCAGCCCCAGTTTATAATTGATTTTGTTAACTAAACAAGATTTTCAGTGCAGAAGGGCAAAGAAAGCATGAGAACATGGGACTGGAAACACAGCTTGTGTAATTTGGCCAGCACAGGCTTTGAATCTGCAAATTCCCCCACCCCCACGTGCTGCAATCCCAACATCCATGGAGAATCCCCAACAGCAAAATGATGGGCCTTGGGACCAAATTACCTCCCAGCTGACACTGCCCAGAATTACCATCGCTAGAGTGGGTGGGTCTGTATCCCAAATAACTGATTTGAGAGACGAGCTGGCTCCCTTGCAGGCGTGCAGGATTCCTTGGGGACTCCTGAGAGGAGGCAGCAGCAAGCTCCTGAACTGGCTGAAAGTCATCTTTCATTCCACCCTCACTGCCACGGCACTGAATTAGGAGAGCATTTTCTGTGAGGCTGGAGGAATAATTGCATCCCATGGATCAGCAGATGAACAGGTAATGTATAGCCATGGGGCCGTGTAAGCATTTTCCCTGGAGCATCCTCCAAGTCTGGAGTGGCCTAATAAACTGCTTACAGGAACCACTATAGGTATATAGCTATTAAGAATATAACCCTGCTTTGTCAGCTGCAGAGTAAACATCCCCACACACATGTGGTCACTTTCCAGCATCCTTGTTATTAACAGCAGCTCCAGTGAGCTTCTTGTTGAGACCGAAAAACAGGAAAATACTCCTGAAATTAATTCCTAGCCTATATTTGTTTAGAGTAGCCACACAACTCCTCCTCCCTGCCTCAAGGCCATGTCAAAAAGCAAAAACCAGAATTCCAGACAAATGAGCCTCAGTCCCACTGCTCCAGCAGGACCGGGCTCTGTGCTCAGCCTTTCCAGCCTGACTGCTCCTCCGCCTGCCCCTCCCAGCACAGCCTCCAGCACCAGCGGCTGTGAACGAGCCCAGCTCCACAGGTATTGACCCTGCTACAAAGCACATGCTTGGCCCAGCTGTCTGGGTTCAGGGTCCCCTCCCCTGCCACCCTCACTGCTTTCTCTGCATCCATTCTCTTGTCAGGGCCTGGGTCGTCTTCAGGCGTGCAATGGAAGATCTGCACTGCTAACATCTTGTCTCATGTAAAACACTAGCAGAGGAAAAAGTTATCCTTAATTCAGTTCACATTTAACTGTGAACACCTGAGGCAGAGCTACCTTCATTCTACCATTACACCAGCATCCAGGCTGACTTTCAGGAAAGTTAATTCTCATTAACTTTTGAGGGTACCCATGTTGACACAGCCTATGTTATTCCTTAGCTGCACCAGACCAGAGTGGCAGTGGCCACATTTATGGCTCCATGGTGCTGTAAATAAACGCTAAACCTGTGTTTTAATGGTGGCAGGTGGGCAGCAGCTGTTGCTGCTGAATGCCCAGCAGATTGGTACTGCTCTCAGAAGGGAAGGCACTGAATAGCCTAAGATATCACTGTCTGCAACAAGCACTTTCTTTCATAAACACCACCTGAAAAAAAAAAGTCAACGAGCCAATGAACTAAAGAAGCTATATGTTGGAAATAGATGACAAAAAGGCTTTCCTGTGCCCTGCTCTGGGCACCAGGCCGTCAGATTTAATGGGAGGGGAAAATAAGACATTACATGATCAGAAAGAGCACGTTAGAGAAGGGAAAGGCAGGATACAGAATAAAATGCATAATTCATGGCTTGTGAAAGCCTTGAGGCAAGACCTTTCCGACTTGCTAATTGCTTTGCTGAGAAATAGGCCAGAAGCCATAAGAATGACTCCTACAGCCAGGCAGATGAATGCATAAGCATTGCAATATCCACCCAGGGGCTTCCACATCACCCCTCTTGCACAGGTGTGCTGCTGGCTCACCTGGCAACATATGAACCCAGGACAAGTGCATGGGCTGCCAGGCTGATCCGATGATCCAGACTGAATTCTGGTATGTAGTTCTGTATATTCAGGTTTTTGAACTGCAGGCAGATACTTTTATATAAACTGGCTGCAGTCACACTGCAGCCCTTGGAGAACCCTTATGTGTGCTCAGAGCCTTAGCATGCAACTCTGTGCATGGGGGACAGGCAGAGATGAGCAGTTCCTCCACTGCAGTAGCCAGATTTAGCCTCACTGAGCTCAATGGCAAAAAATTCAGGGGGTGCAAGATCAGATCCCAGCTGCAGGCAAAGAAATTCATATGACAAGTAGGAAGGATGAAGGCAAGCTTAACAACTTATAGTTACTGAGGTTTGCACAAGCACATGGTTTGGTGGATTTAAATCATGAACAAAGCATCAAAATCTTTTAGCTTCCTATAACTACCTCCTCCTCCACATCCCCAGTGAGCAGCTTTGGATTATTTCATCCCAGCAGGCAAAATCATAGGATTTTGTCTACCTACATGTTCAAGTCTCTCCTACTGACATTCCCTCATTTCAGAAAATGCTACCCCAGCCAATTCTCTGATAATATCCTGCTGGCCACCACCAGCCACTGCTCTTCTTCTAAACCTCACTAGAATTTTGCCTTAAGGACCTATGAAAGGCTTTGCTATTGCTACTTCAAATTTGTTACCTAATCCAGTAAGAGTCATTCACTGTGTCTGAAGAAAGATGGACTTTGCCCCAAAGCACAGGGATCAGGCACCTT
This sequence comes from Thryothorus ludovicianus, assembly GCA_013397245.1. Lineage (NCBI taxonomy): Eukaryota > Metazoa > Chordata > Aves > Passeriformes > Certhiidae > Thryothorus > Thryothorus ludovicianus. The sequence goes on from VZTB01012398.1 coordinate 399,746, forward strand.
TGTTCTCCACCAGCTTGTCCAGCTTCCAGCCTTCAGTCCTCTTCCAGCCCCAGCATCTTCTTCTCTTCTTTTAACTGTCTTTCCTTGCAATATTCTTAAAGAAGTCTAACCCCTGAACTGATACTCTGAATCCATCAATAAAAAAAAAATCTCTTTTAGAGCCCTTTCCTTCTCCTTATTATTTCATTATTTATTATCTCATTATCTACTGATGTATCAAAATTACCATAAAAACTAATTAATAAAACATAGATCTGTATCTTCCATAAAGCAGCTTGTCTCCATGAGATTGCTACTCCATGAAGTAAAACTACTGAAAGTACAAGAAAATGGAATCTGTCCCTTAATTGTACTTTGCTCAGTCATACTACATCAATTAATGTACTGAAGCAGATTAAATTTTTACTGCTAATATTTTATTACTTAAAGATGTTCCATCTATTTCTCAGTGTCAAGAGTATGAAACAGAAGAACTTGACAGAGAGGAAGAAAGAATAAGATGATCAAAGATTCCTTGCCTTGACAGGTTTCATGGGGAAACCATCAGTAGCAGCTTGTGAGTATGAATGAAGCTATCAGTTAATACTATAGTGGTATAAAGTTTCAGAACATATAAAACACTTTTTTTGTAATACTTCAAATTACATAATGGTAAAAAGACAGACTGCTTTGGAATACCTTCTATATAAAAACCTTAAGTATGATTCCATAAACATAAAAGGAGTCACAATGAAGGCAAGGGAATTTAAATAGCAGTTCAGACATCAGTGGGGAAGTACAGTGAAGCTGAGGATCCCCAGCCTTAGATCAGTCTGAAACGCCATTCCCAGCTCCACAGGCAAATCACCTCTAGGCCACTTTATAACTGATGTGCAACATGATTCAAACAAAGCTGCAACACTCAATGGGCAACTCTCCTACACCTCTTTTAAACCTGCCTGTAACATTTTATCTCTTAATGCTACTGTCCCTTAGGTTTTCACATCTACAAGGGGCATACAAGGAATTCAGTTTCCCCAAGGCCAGGGGTTCCAGCACCAAATAAGCCAATGAATGTCAAAGCACAAAGAAATGAAAGTGGGAACAACAGAAAAAATTGTCACTTAATCTGTGAGTTCCACCTTTAATAAATGTTGGTAGCTCCCACATTGGATGTAAGGTAAATAAGAATTAGCAGTAAGTAGTGTTTGGTGTAGAATTATTTTGTTCTGTGATCTATCCGTTTGGTCCAAGAGAGAAGGCAGTAAAAGCAGAACGGCTCCATTGCAATCACAACACAAAGAACAGTCTTTCACTTCATTCTAAGAATACTAGCACAGATGGTGAATCCACATTTTGCAGGAAAATCCATGTGCTTCCACATTAATGAGACATGGGTTTGAAGAACACAGTATTATACACTGTCGTCATTATGTCAGAAGTGATTTGTTGTCCAAGCTTAGGTAACCAGATGGTACCAAAAATACCTCAAACTTTCTATAAGCACAAAGCTTTCACTATAATTAAAAAATGGTTTCAGAAAAATATATCGGTTTCTCTGAGTGTTTCTAGTTCAGTTTTAACTGCTGAACATGCCATGTATTTTGCTTACAGTACTTTAACTAGAAGGACATATATGCACTGAAAAACCTCAAAAGGCAGAGCTGGTGAGTGATAGCACAGGAGAAGGGAGATGGACAGAACCAGCGCGTTCTAAAGTGCAGAAAAGAAGGAATCAGGGAGCCACGAGCTACACAGTGCTTCCTTGGTGGATGCACTAGCAAGGCCTTCAGAAAAGAACCAGTCTCTGGTCATGCAGGATGGCACAAAAGCAAAATTACAGAACTAATTGTTCCACATTCAAACCATTAAAATTAGCTCCAATGAGGAGCAATGGTCCTTTCTGAGTCAGATCAGGTTTAACCCCTCTGTCCACAATGGCTTATCCATACTGGAACCAAAGCAGTTGGATTTTTTAAGTTCCATTATTAGCACATTTTATTTTCTGATAGGAGCCTCAAAAATCTTCATAAAAGCTTGCAGTGAAATAATTGCTTTATTTTTCACTTCACTCTAGCTGACTCCCACAGGTTAGACTGTATTTTTTCTATTCAAAGTAAATTGTACAGCTTCTCTTAAAATGCTCACCTTTGAAAAAATAGCCTAGAAAATACCAGGCTAAATTTGACAGTTTTTCCTTATGTTTCAAAGACAGGGAAGGGTTTTTCTGGAAGAAATTGACATCTTTTCTACTCAAGAAGATGGAAAATCTGCTGCATAAAAAAAAATGGGTGGAAAAAAAAAAGAAAGAAATCAATTGCCAGGGACAGTATGTGGGTGGCAGGATTCAGTCTTTAATCTGAGAAGTGTGTGTCAATTCTTCACAATCAGATACCTATACGGGATCTGATTGTTTTCCTCTTATTATTGAACTATTTTCTACTAAAAGCCTGTGTTTTTTAGGTTAGCTTCCTGCCAGCCTCTTTATCTGATGTCCAAAAAATGAACAGGTTAACAAAACAAAAAAAGCTAATGCCTTTCATCATCGATGTATTTGCTCTTCTAAGTGTCTCAAGCAAATTCATCTTGAAATTGAAAATCATGTTGTCAACCATGCAGCAGACAATGTGGTCCAAAGACAGATTTACAGACTGGTAACTAAGGAGCAGACAGAGGAGGTGGCTGCTCAGTTGATGGATATAAATAGTAAAATCCTAGTCAACAGGATATTATTGTTCTTTGGGGCTCCCAAAGAAGCCTTAAGTGATGGATCAGCTCCTACGCACATGCTGATCGCAAGGCAGTGCCCGTGAGCAGTGGGAAGAACCTGCCCAGGGAACACTCAGGGCTTGTTCAGACTTACCAAGCCTCAGCACTTCCCATGCCCTGGTGGGAAGAAAGATTGAGAAGGTGGAAGGAAGGTGCCCAGCAAAGCACCTGTCATTTATTCATTCCTCTTAGTATTAATAACTCATCTCTAAGAAGGGTGCTTGGACAATAATGTTTCTCTGTTCCTGCAATGAAACCAAGCCTAGATGGAGATGACCAAACAAACACCAGAGCTTGAGAAACTGGGAAGAGAGAACAAAGAAGGAAAGGAATCTTCCAGGAGCAGGTCAGAAAGGCTTTTTTATCAAGCTGTAACTCCCCAAGACACCAGTTTCGACTTGCTTCAAATCAAGGCAGCTTGTGCTCTCAGATATTGCAGAGTTTCCATTATAAAACACATTTAAAGGTTAGGCAATTAATTGCCTCATTTCTCTATGACCTTTGCAGTAAAAAAACACAGCATCTGATTGCTGTCCTATTTCTAATTTTGTTTTTATTAACTCTCTGATTTCTTTCTCTTGCAGAACATATTCCCATGATCATCCAGGGCAGACACATATCCTTCAACAGATATTTCCCTACATGCACACAAGTAAATATGCCTCATCCATGCCCTTGTCAAGCTCTTTCTTGGTCTTCCTCTGCCCCACCAAGCTCTTTCAGACCTGTGCACAAGGTTTCAAGACAATGGAAATAGCACTGCTCTCTGTTAAAATAACATTTGGATGATTCTGAGAACTGAACTGAAGAGCATGAATTGACAGCAAGTTCATGCTGGGATAAAATTTAATCTGATTCATTTATGCATGCAAGCAGAAAGCTTTTATTAGCATACATTTCTCAAAGAAAACAAATTATAGTTCCTGGAGATGTTCATCATTAATTACCCTCTTCCATCTAGCAGGAAGTTTTCTTCCTTCCCCTGCTTCACTTTATCTTCTTTCTAGAAACACATACTCAAAACAAAATAAACAAAACTTCTGTAACAAACTCCGTGAACTGAAAGCATAGTACAAAGGGCCAGAGGGAGCACAGCTAATTTGGATCTTAACTAAGGTAACTCCAAAGCCCTTAAAAGAAAAAAGAGTTTCTACCTGAAGATGGTAACTGGTAACTCTTAGAGATGATCAACACGAGACATCAAAAAATACTCACAAATGGGGAAAAACTAGAACAAAGCAGGTACATTTCATTCTACAGACATTTTGTTCTTCCTGCATATAAAACACCTCAAGTCAAGCCAAGCTGAAATCTGATTGCAGTTAACCCTCACAGCAACCAGTGTGTACTGCACAGAACAGCAACAAGCACATGCAAACCCAGAGAGGAACCACCTGCCACCAAACATGAGAACACCAACGCTGGGGTGAAAGATGGGTCTGTAGCTTCATGGTAATTATCAGCTTGTAAAGGTTTACTGCAGAGAAGGCAGTAGAGTGTTAGTGTTAGAGTTCACAAAATGTTAGGGGACATTGTTACCTTTTGCTGTGACATAGTGAAGGAGAGAAGAAGATGTGAAGAAAGGAATTTGGTCAAGTGGCTCCAATGGTCACCTTGAAAAGATTCAAGGCCTGCTCCACCAAAATTTTCTATGTTCATGCAGATTGAACGTCATGAATGCATGTCATTAGATTGTCTGGATAACTTAATGCCGAATCCTCTGGCTTTCATTTGTCTTTTCTCCTCAAGCCTAACTTAAAGGTGTCATCTAGAGAAATACATTAAAACCATGAGACACTCAAACACTAAAAAAATAGAAATAAATCCTTGCTAGAATGCCGTAGGAACACATTTCAGTTTTAGTCAAGACAAACACGAAGCAGTAAGAAAGAAAGCCTAATCCCAAAAATATTATCTGAGTACCAGAACTCAAGTTTGGACCCTCTCTGTAAAACCAGAATTTCTAAATGCTACTTCCACATCCATAACAGCCCCTTCATTCTTCTTTAAGGATGCTGCATGCAAGAATACACATGTGTAGCAGGACCAGAAAGCCGAGAAGAAGTGGGCAGCCCCTGCCAATCTTTCTGTCACGTGGCCATCACATTAGCACATTACGTTGTATTTTCCGTGCAGCTCCTGTGTTTAGGCTCCAAAACTGATCATTAGTATGATAAATTAAATGAGTGGAAACTTTGGCTCAAAGAGCCCAAAGTGCTGCAGCTCTGAAGTCAGTCACTCTTCCTAAGCTTTGGTTCATTAGTGAAATGAGAATATAAGAGGTGAAGTGAACATTCAGTTCATAATTATTGCCTAAATGACAAAGCTGTTTACTGGCTTGACTGATGCAGCAAGGAGGTCTCATCAGCACTTGCTGTGGGCATCCAGACCACTTCTGCAACTGGCTTCTGTAATCAGCCTCTGCAGAAAAGCAAACGACTCACTATGCATGAAAAAAGCTGAGATCTTGCATGAAAAAAAATTGCTGTAGAGCCATCTGTGGGATGGGCAATGAAATAATGCCTCGAACTTTCCCAAAACTAAGGGGTGTCAAGGACTTGAAAAGTACTAAGATCTGACCAGTTAAAATAAAATCTGAATATAACTTGCTGTATTAATTAGTTTCCAAACAGTTTTGAGACAAATGGATATCAACTTCCCAGACCTCCTCAGCTACATGGGATCTCTCAGCACCTAATGGCCCCTCTTGGCTATGCCTGGGTGTGGACAGGAAGCGTGCACTGTCCTTCTGCAGAAATGGGCTCCTGTCTCCAGGGTCACCACAACCCCTTCCTGACTTCACAGGAGTCACACTGCTGCAACCTCCAAATTCTTAAAATAAACTCATGATGATGAGGGATACTGTCAGCTGCAGCTTAGACAAAGGTTTTTTCAGCATCCCTTAGCTGTGCTGGCAACCAGAACATGGTGTTTCCTCTTCTCATACACACAGTTGTTGAATGAAGATCTCCTATCTTCTCTAATCCTTCTGATAAGGAAACACATAAGGTTTTAAAGCTTTGAAAGGCCAACACTGATTATGTTAAAAAGACTGTCTACCTTCACAAGAAGAAAGGCAGTTAAGCCAGTATAAATTCATACTCTGTTTTCTTTCCAATGTCAAAACCAAACAACTTCTGCAAGAAGATTGAACAGAAGTTCTTTTAACAAACACTAGGTCCCTTAACAACTTTTTTCTCCATAATGGGAAGAAACAGAAAAACTCAGGCAAATCTAAAACTTCAAATCACCCCTTGTCCTATATACAGAGAGATCTTAAGAAAACACCAACCAACCAACCAAAAATCCCAAAAAACAAAACTACAACAAAACAAACAGACAAAAAACAAACAAAAAATAGAAAAAAAATGAGAGCAACAGGAACTAAATATTGTTTAGTGACATTAATCATCAGGCCAGAAGTCCCCTACACAGCCTGAAACCTGAGAACAAGGAGAGAAACCAAATGTTTCCCAGCTACTCTGAACAGTTACTCATGGAATCACTCAGGTTTTGTAGCAGAAACAGGCCTATGGAGTACTTCATCAAAAAGGGGCTGAGTGCACAGACCAATCACAGAAAGGTGGAGAAGGCACACAGGTGTAAGATGAATGGTATAAAGGTTGTATGGAGGAACAATAGGCTACTGATGCTTGGGACCATTCATGGTGTCAGTTGTATGTTCTTCAAATTTTGTCTCTGAAAGATCATCACCTCACGAGAGCAGGATTTTTATGTTTCACCAATCATGACATGCAAATGCTGCCCACAGTCATTCCTGCACTATTTAAGTTTCTGAGGACCACGCTCTCCCCCATGGGCCTGCTTCTGTTCGCCTTGTTACTCCGCCTGGGCAAACAGCCCAGACAGATTTATGTTTCATTCCTTGTATTTAAGACAGTAAGTCTGAAGTGGACATTTCATACTATGTTATTTATAAATGCTATATCTTTATTAAGTTACAACTGCAGTTCATGTTTATCAAGAACATCAGTAAGAGCCAGAAAACTTTAATCATGTGTCCAGATGCAGTCATATGAAGGATCAGATTTTAAGTTATCTTCATTGGCACTGCTTTCATTTGTCACAGAGCCAGGTCTCTCTTGCCCTTCCCATTTCTCACTGAGCCAAGAGAAGCATAATCAGCCCTCAGTTGTGAATTACCCTGACTGCATAGACCAAACACCTATTGACATGCATTAGGGGGTTGTTCAAAAAGACTGAAACACAATGGCAAAGTACTTCTATCTGGCCATTAGTGCACAACAGAAAGGCAGCCTGTGCACACGGAACTGCTCCCTCTGCTTTGGCTGCAGTTCAGAGCTTCAGCTGGAGTCCTGTGAAATGGACACTTCAGGCTGTGATATGACTCTCACAACATATGAATAACACATGGCCTCCCAACAGTCAGGCAGTTTAGTGCACTGGTATGTGGGTCTCTAGAAGAAAACTTAGGAAAAACAGGCTGGAAGAGTAAAGGTTTGTCTGGGTCATTCCATGGGTGTGGGTAAAGCATCTCTGACCTTAGCAGGGCTCAAGAGGAACTCAGACACATGGAGCATCTAAAAAGACATGTTTCCTGGCAATGGACACTACATAAGAACAGCTTTGGACACTACAAAACTCACTCATCTCCACAGTCTTAATTATGATAAAATGAAGATCCAAAGGGATGAATGTATTAAATATAATGAGGACTGGAACATAAACCTTTGTTTTTAAAATGAAACCTGTGATAACATATTTAATGAACATTTGTTTTGTAAACAATTGGAGTTATACTACCAATTACACTACCGAAAGAGAAAAAACATAAAGAAGCAAATCAACACGAGATTTGCCAGAAAGTCTAGAAAGATCTAATTTCTGACTGCTAAAAGTAAGAGATGCTAATATTAAAAGTATAAAAGAAAAGGTAATTCATTCTTCACAAATGTACTAGGCTTGAATTACATTGACCAATATTAGGAGTAACTTTCACGATACTATGGCATAAAATACGTTTTAAATTATGTCTGAAATTAATTAGTGGAAAATTAATAGACTCTCTCAAAGTACTACATTATTATAACAAATATGTCTTCAATCACGCCATCGAATTAAGTAATGGGCACAGGATTAGAGTTATGTTTTAAGTGTTTTTGATAACATCTAGTCAGATTCAGTGGGATTTCTGGTGTTATAAAGAAATCCTCTGCTTAAAGCTTACAGGTCCACAGGCATTCACTCTGTAGATATCCAGGCTGTTGCTATTATGAACATCCCTAGAAGATTTAAACTTTTGTTCATGGCTATATAGCCTCAAACTACAGTTAAAATACAGCTCAGCTCTGCACAGAAATATGCAGCAATTATAATGAAGTAGAATTCATCCTGCAATCCTCCACCTACAGTCCCTGCATTTAACTGGTTGGGGAGATATAAAAATAGAATAACAGGTACAGAGACATGTAGGAAAAGACACTTATTTCGTATAAGGTGCTGGGATGACCTGACACATTGCTTATCTGATAATTTCTACTCCTGAATACATTTTTGAGATCATTTTGACTTCTACATGACAAGACAGATATTTGGCTCTTTCCCTTTAGACATATGCCCTTGAGAATCTGTTCTGAAACAACAGTAAGGTTCAACAACTTAGGACATAAACAAATAATGTTTAAATGGACACTGACAAGCCAAAATGCCCAAGGTTGCTTCTAGTCTAACAGAAGTGAAAAAGGAAATCAAGCAAACTCTTTGTAATATTTTTAAAATAAATGCCACACATACTTCAGAAGGCAAGTGACATAACCTTGAAATTGTCCTTAGGCAAAAGAAAATTGTTTGAATTTCTGCCCAAGTCAAGTGGGCAAAACAAAAAACAAGCAGGAGAACTACAATAAGTCCATTGCATTTTAAAATCATCACTAGTTTTAACACAGTGTTTTGAAGACTGTCATTTGTAAACTATGACTTCAGGCAAGTGATATGATCTGAGGTCTCACCAGCTCTCCTAATGCTGAGGCTGGTCAGCACCTGAACAACAGCTCACCCAGGAAAGACAGAGAAGGTGATGTTGGTGAGTGACAGCACATCAACCCCATGCCTCGAGTCAGGCCCATGCAGTTGCCAAAGAGTCTCTCTTAAGACAAAGAGTCAGCACAGAAGTGAGTCCATGTGACTGCAGAGCTACTGGGCATGATTTGAATTTGGTGTCATTTCATCCATTCAATGGGACAGAGAGCCCAGTCTTTTAATTTGTTAGATAAATTAGGCATTAACCTTGTTAAATTGCATGCTGAAACATGCAATCTGCACTTCATCTCACCTCTTACTGCTCTTTTTTTTCAATGCCAGGGTGTCCTACATCTGGAGCAGGTAAATTTTCCATTGCTGACAAATACTGTCAGGTAAGAGACTGTCCTTACAAAGACCATGTCCACTAGGACACTTGAGTTTCCAGCCTTAACTTTGGCTTCCTATATCCACATCTGAATCATTATTTTGGAGATTCACATTTTTAATTCTCAGGCCTATTTAACATCACTTTGTAGTTGTACAGTGCTTTGCCTAAGGTTCTCCAGACAATTTAATCTTTCCAAATGTCACCTGAATCTACAAAGAACTCCACTAAATGAACATGCCTACAGGCAGAATGAAATCCAGCTGAGAATGGTGACAAGTTATAGAAGAGTTAAAGTAATGAACAGTTACAGCACCTTACTTTTGTCAGAGTGAATGGATACATTAAAAAGGTTTCCTTCTACTTGTGAAATTTCCATGTATTAGAAAAGCATGTCAAACTACAGTAAACAAGTTGAATGTTGCTGTATCTTGTAATTAAAGGAAAATTATTACTCTCTGTAGTTAAGTGCAAAAGTCATTACAAATATGCCTCATACATAAATAGAAAAGTACAGAGAGAAACATTTTAAAGACTGACTATAGCACCTGCCTTTGGTCATCCAACAGAGATGCTTAAGCCCCCACAAAGATACACAGATACTCTCACTGCCAGAGTTAACTCCTGTGAGTTAACCATTTGTATTACTTCTTGAGACAGAGGCTTCAGAATCTCTTACCTCATAAGATGCTGAGATTCATGTTAGTGACAATCCCAGTTACTACAAGTCCAAAGTTACTATAAGTAACTTAGTTACTGTAAGTCCAAAGCTTATAAAGTCTAGATGTCAAGGATCCAAACAAGAGGTCAAACAAAATCAGAGAGTGCTGGGACTTTATGACTAAGTGATCCACCCAGAGATATAAACTATGGCAATGATAGGGAACCAATGGGGCTGATATTGTTCAGGTTATTTCTTCCAGTCTGTCACCCCTCCCTTTCTCCATCATTTCTGTCAATGCTACAATACACTCCTGTGTAGCTCTCCAGATACTTTTCAAGTCCACATACCCCTCAGGAGAGCAAGAATGAGACTCAAGAAAATATTTAAATCTACAAAAACCAAGGAATAAACATGTACAGGTTTCTGTGATTTCTGGATCAAACTCTGAGTGAGTAGTGAAATAACGAGCAATAGGACCTTGACTTGTCCTCTGATAGCAGAATGGTAGAGTTCTACCACCCCAGCCCATCTACTCTATTAGAAATATACAAAATGAACATTAAAACCGTAATTATTTAAAGTTGTGGTAGCAGCACTTGTTTGCCAGAGATGAACAGTGCATCTGACTGCACCATTATTCATCTCTACATATTTCCAAGGAATGTAAGGAAAGATATGTACTACTCAACACACATTTAGACTATTGCAAAGCACACAACCAACATATCATCTAAAAGAGGATGAGGATGTTGCTTCTTTCCAGCAAGTGTAATTCACCACATAAGGAAGTACATTTCTGATAATCCTAAATCAAGCTTCCAGTAGGGAAGATTTTAAAATATTCTTGTATTGTAACAAAATGTTCCCAAGGGTGTTGTAACGAAAAAAAGAAAGAGGAGGAAGAAAAAAATCTCCTGGCAGGAAATTAATTATTGAGCATTGCCCTGCTTGACGATGTGCTCCTACATTCTGTGCAGGCTTTCCATTTTTCTCTCTCAGTATGTGGAGAAATTCACTATGGAGAATATACAAACAGAACAAAGAGCATGAGGGTATCAGTTTATTAAATGCATTTAGAAGCCGAACAGACCGGGAGGGAGGAATTTGGTTTGTGCATCACCACACCTAGTATTTATTCCTTCTTTATATTCCTCTCTCATCTTCTCCATTAGATTGTAACTTCTGATTCTGTTCTCTGAAATCACCTCTGCTGAGAATGGAAGAATTGCGCCTGGCTTTTAGCATCACTTAGCTGACACAGTTTGGAAATGTCCCTTCCTTTAAAAAATAAAATAGAAAAATCTCTTGATGGAAAGGAATATAGAAGCCCATCATTATATGCCTAAATATCAAAATGTAATTCCATTTTTAAAACTGTTCTTCTTTTCCATCCCCAAAGTAGAGCCCATATTTCACCCCTTGCTGTCAGTTTTAGTCTCCCTATGAAAAAGCTGAAAAACTCAGAGGCCATAATTTCACCCATTTGTTAGTTACATGACAGAACATATAGCGCCTGAAGCTACTTCTGCAGCCAGCACATGCACCTACAACATCTTCTCAATTTGGTGGGATCATACCACTGCAAAAGCATCCTCATGAGAGCAGACACTTCCCAGTAACTGGCATCTTGGAATCTTCCTGGACTTGGAACAACCAATTTAGAGAGGGAAGATGCAACAGACTGAAACAACATATGCTATCTTCAAACAGAATTCTATGTCAGCAATGCTCTATAGCTTAACTAAGACATAATGAAGAAATTCTCAAGAGAAATAAACAATTTTCACTTTTAAAAATTAAGGCAGAAAGGGTATGGAAAACTACTACAGCAGATGTCTGCGTGCTTCCTGCGGAAACCTAAATACCAGCTAGGCTGCTCACAGACATCAGCACTTGGGCTCTTCCTGCTCTTCCAAGCTGGGCAGGATGGTTTGGACACGGCATGGCTGTTCTACCTCTTTCTGCCTTGCACACCTCACATTTCCCTGGCTCTGTGCATCAGCCCAGAAGTCTCCACCTCTGCATGCAGACGTGCCAGTGTTTGCCTGTGTTGTTCACATCTGCAAATACTTAGCTGTGGCCTCCCATCCTCTCCTTACTCCTTCTTGGGTCTATAACATGATGGGCCCCCCAGAGACCAGGAGGCACCTCCACATATGCAAAATGTCCCACTGAATGGGAGCATTCTGGGATAAGACAAACCATCCACTTCCTACTCTAAACGCAGCTGGTGTTCCAAGAGAGCACTGCAGGAGCTGGAGATGCAGCAGCAGATGGGGACCTTCACTGTGTGAGGTCTGGGCAGCAGGACCCTGTGGGGGCTCTGATGGTGCTGATGGAAACACTGTGCTGTCCTCACCTAGTTTTGCATCCTAAACTCTTGACTTTCTAGCACATCAAAGCTGTCATTGATTCTGCAACCGATAGACAATGATGCTAGCAATGATTCAGATTGCATTGTTTTGAGAGGAGAGAATGAATTTTGAATTATAAAGCAGAAGCAAGTTAAATTACTACATATGAGCACAGAGCATATGCTGCCATTTTACAAGAAGCTGTTCTGAAGAGAAGCACCATGCTCTGCCACCAAGCTCTCAAGCGACAAAAATCACACTCTCACGAGTATCAGACTCGCCATCTGTAAAATGTTTTTCATCTTTAGAAGATAATGTGAGAATTATGTGTTACAAATCATATCTTTTGTGACAGCTATTATCACTTGCTTTGGAGCAGCAGCTCCGAACAAATGTTTTTTCTGCCCTATAAGAGCTTAGGTGAGGTATACAGCTTCTTAAAAACCTATTTAGTAGTGCGAGCAAGGTGATAATCAATACGTGTTTCAAAATTTCTCTTGGATGATAAGAAGAGAACAGGAGGTTTTTTTCATGAACATAATGTCATTCAAAGGAATTTGCTCTGTAGGATGACATTCTCCTACACAACTACAGGAATTTTAGATAAGGCTGTGTGCATCTGTACACATGCATTTTAAGTTCCAGAAAGGGAAATTAACCATTCTCTCACAAATGACTGAGAGGCAAAACCAAAAACATGTTACTCTTTCTAAGAACAGATTACTTTTGTATTCCTTCTCAAAAATGACCATGAATTAAGGACTAAACTTGGTTTAATGACTATAGTTTTGAGCAACAAGAGATCAGAGCAGGCCAGCCATGTTAACGCAGAGAATCGAAAGGGACTGAGACAGGAGCCAGAAACATAGAACTATAATGTAATGAGAGACTGTCAAAACCCAAGGGGGATGCAACTGGAATCAACGGCCCTGGCCATATTCAAAATTTGAATTTCAGAGGTTAGGATGATGCAGGTCAGAATTATGTGGAGTGGCCCCATCAGCAGCTAACTGAATTAATACACCAGAGCTGAAAGAATGGCTAATTTGACTCTCATTTCTGATAAATTACATATCTTCTATAATCAATCCAAACCATGACTAATTTCCCGCAATTGCACTGCTCTGCCAGTAGACAGTGCCTTAATATAATTATGCATAGACAGGAAGAGATAATGACCTCTGATTTGAGTCTATTATTTTTATGGAACATGAAGATACATCACAGTATTGTGTGAGCTATTAAGATCAGTATGTTACATTAAACAAGTTGTTCTCCCATAAACCACTGCTGTTTTTTTTCCTCTTCCATTGGATCTTGCTGTCCTTTCCAACCACGAGGAGTTACCTGGTGAGGTGCAAACATAACTTTGACGAAATTACAACTATTACTACCACATTGATACCGATCTACATACAGAGACAGGTATTTGCATCCCTTCCGCCTCCACAGCTTGTGGCAGAATAGGAGAGCATCTCGTAGAAGATTTATCCAAAAGCCCAGTCCGTGTTTATTCAACAGTAGCTTATTAGAAGATACATTAAAACGAGTCCTCTGACAGTCAGCGGCTCCGCTTCAAATCGCGGTGGTGCGGAGCCGGAGCCGTGCCCTGACCGCGGCCGAGTGACCGCAGCTGTCCGCTGGGGAGCGGCGGGGGGGCTCTGCCCGCAGCTGGGGCGCCCCGGCCGGGCCCTCGGGGACCCCCCGGCCCGGTGCGCCCCGGCGCCGCCCGGCCACCCAGATCTCCCCCGA
>VZTB01012398.1:414276-433839 GCA_013397245.1 Thryothorus ludovicianus
GACCCGGCACGGCCCGCTCCTGCCGTCCCCTCGGGCGCAGGCGGGCCCGGCCCCGGCGCTGCGCGGACCCTGTGCCCGTCCCACCGCCTCTATGCCCTCCCCAAAATCGCGTTTATTGCCGAGGCAAAGGGGCCGCCAGCAACGCGTGTGCCCGCGTCTCCCTGCCTTAGCTGGGGACCGGAGGAGGGTCGTCCCTAGAACAAGTGTCATGCACCCACGGCAGCATTGGGAGAACAAAAGTGTGAGCAGCAGAGGGGTTTTCCTCGTGGGGATGAAATCAGTGCCATTATACATTAAACGCACTAATAGTTGCATTCTGATTTAGCTTGCCCTTGGTAGTCTGTTCAGGCTCTCAAATTTCCCTTGAGGTGAATTCTCACATTGACTCTCTTCACGTACACCGTTTTTCATCCAGCTTGGACAGCAATTGTTACCAATGCTCTTCGGTGTTACTGAGATCTGTTCTCTACAAACCTGATGAACAGCATGAGCATTTCATTTGCATACGAGGTGTTTCATTGCAATATACCACTATTTGTACCTTCGTGCCGGTAAACAGAAAATTTTGACATGATCCAGTCAGACCAGTATAGCTCAAGAGTTAGACTAGCAAAACATGTAAGCAAAATCTACAAAGTTAAATATAAACAAACTGGGATCTAGAAATTGTGGCTCTTTCAAGTCTGAAGTGTTTATGTGATCCCAAGCAAACACTCCACACAACCAGTTGTTTCACCCAGCTCAGGAATGCAGCGCTCTTCCCACAGCCTGCTCTGGTGATTTTGCCATTACGACTCAAAATCAGATGGAGATGGTAAGGAGGCAAAGTCATCCCTTAAGCATCTAATAAGGATTCGTCACCACTTTAACATCCAGCAGTCAGCTATCCCAAAATGCAAGTCTCCAAGAGTCAGAGGCAGTTTTCAGCTGTTTACATATCAAGACTGGAAAGTTTTGCACAGGTATGAGAACACATGAGTGCCATGACAAAGAGTTTATAAACCTGAATGTAAGGAGCAGAAAAACAGCTTGTGATAAGGAAAAGGTGTCTGAACTCCAACAGATTTGCACACATCACAATGCCAGACTTTGCCTTCATTTTACACTGGGAGGACCTGTTTTTTTTCCAGGCATTATCCAAGTGGGCTGAATGCATCAGTACCACATTTAGAGGTGGAGCTGGAAACTGAGCTAGTGTGGCTGTGGGAAAAACAGGTGAATGACTTCACAGCATCATATGAAATACTGTCTGCCAGAGGTGGCTGGAGATCTCTAATGATGCTGCAGCTCAAAGCAGGACTACTCCCTGTACTGGATGGGAACAGCTGAGGCTTTGTCCCATTGTGTATGAGCATCCTCCAGGAGCTGGAGTGTCATGAGGTCTCTAAATAGCCTTTTCCATTCTGCACTGGACTTGTGAGACCTCTGAGTGGCCATTTGCTATGGTCAGCACACAGCTGGACAAAGGGAGGCAGTATGAAAGAGGAGAAGGAAACCAACCTGCAACCTTCAGCTGCAGAATCATAGACTCACAGACTTGTAATTGTTTGGGATGGAAAAGACCTTTAAGGTCATCAAGCTCAGCCATCCAACTAACACTCTCAGGGCCACCACTAAGACATGTATGTCCCTAAGTGGCACATCTACAAGTTAAATACTTCCAGGGATCGCGATTCCACCATTTCCCAGGGCAGCCTTTTCCAATGCTTGACAGCTCTTGTAGCAAAAAAAAAAATCCTAATATCCAATCTAATTGTCCCCTGGCATAACTTGGGACTATTTCCTCTTGCCCTCTCACCTGTCACTTGTGAGAAGAGAATGACCCTCACCTGGCTACAGTCTCCTTTCGGGTGGTTATAGAGAACAAGAAGATCCTTCCTGAGCCTCCTTTTCTCCAGGCTAACCCTCCCAGCTCCCAAGACTAGTGCTTCAGACCTGTCACCATCTTCTTTGCCCTTGTCTGGATGTGCTCCAGCTCCATAATTACCTCAATGTCTTCCTTGCAATGAAGGCACCCAAACTGAAAAGGACTCAAGGTGCACCAGTGCCAAGTACCAGAGGATGGTCATTGCCCTGCATCAGTGGCACACTCTTGCCACTGATGGTCATTGCCCTGCTGGCCACACTCTTGCTGCTGTAACTCCTTGCTGCCAGCCCCACCTGACCTGTGATGTTACAGCTGTGATTCATTGTTCTTGCAGATTTCCCTAGAGCTAATTACTGCCTTCACCCTCCTCTTTATCCTCATGCACCAGCTGCCCTGCTCCACTCTCATGATGGCTGAGGGTGCAGCTCACGTCACTGACATCTCCAGGCCTGCCAGGTAGCTGCATTTAACCTGTACAGTCTGGGTCTCAGAGTCAGGCTGAGTTTAAGATGTAAATGATTAACACTGTGGACACAGGGAAGTTAAAACTTCCGCTTAGAGAGAGGTGAAAGGTGTTAAACCATTCTTACCTGGGAAAACACCTTCTCTGTGTTGCCCTGTACTCTGAAGGAACAATTGCAGATGCTGGAGTGGTCAAGCAGCAACACAGGCTGAGGCTGTCAGTTTTTCCTGTGCCAGTGGAGACAAAGCCATCAGCACAGCAGCCTGCCCTTCTCTTTCCAGCAAGCCAGGCAGGACTTCAGCCTGGGGTTCAGCCCATCTGCCTGGTCTAATTACTCCAGTTTCTTGCCCAGCACATCAGTATAAGCTGCATTGACCTCACCTTACATCAACACCATGGGCCACAAGGTGCTGTGAATGAAAACCCTGTTCCAGTTTCTCTCAGCAGGTGTGCAGCTGTGTGTGGGGAGGCAGCAGCCATGTCACCTGCATTTGTCCATACGAGACTTTCAGATGGCTCTCCAGCACCTTCCCCAAATCAGCTTTGTGGTTAGCAGAAGCCCTTCTAGGTAGAACCTCCTTTGAGATAATTCTAAAAAAAATTGCAATATATGCAGAACCAAATGCTCCAAAGTGGAAAGGAAAGCCTCTAAAATTGTAAGACACTTAAACATTGTAAGATCAACAGGGCATCCTGTATAAACATTTTTCTTTACGTTTTTAAGCTCTTCCCTGCAACCTGGTGTCTGTGTATCAGCTCGGCAAGAAAGTATGAAATCTGAGATTCTCATACAAAGCTAGAATACCAAATGTCATGTTCATTGTTGTAAACTCTGTAAAGACTTGTGGAAATTATCTGTGAAAATACTATATGCCTTCTAAGAAGTAACTGATTGTATGCAGTGAGGAGTAAAGAACTCCTCTTAAACAAAAAGTGATTTCAGATTTTATTAACAAAGTCCAGTTGCCTTTTGATGTTAAAGGACTGTTCTATAACTGAAAAAGCAGGTTAGATTTAATTAAGTCCCTTGGCTCAGATTTGTTACTTAGGGCAATGCTGTAAACACTTGGCAGAGACTCTGAACTATAATGGCAGGTTTATTAAAAAAAGAGTTTGGTCACATATGAGAAGGCAGGGAGTCTGATATGAAGTTCATGGGGAACCTACCACTCTTCTGCATCACCTTTATCTTTTGTTTATTTTAGTGTATGCAGAATAAAGATGTTTAAAAGCTTTCCATTTCCCATCCTATGCCTGTCTTACCAGTCAGTGATTTAATGAGTTGAATTCTCAGTTTGAGAAGAAAATTTACACTTGAAGGTTGTGTGATGGTAGGGACAAAGCCATCAAATCCTACAGCTCAGCTTTGTGCCTGTCCAGATGGAGGGCATTTTGTGATTCCTGCTAAAATGCCAAGGGAAGGTATCTGACACAAAGGAAGCTAATCCTGAAATTAAGTAAGATATTTATGCCATTGTATCTAATTTGCTTTGCCTTTATAAACAGAGTTCTTCATATGAACAGTCATTCTAGGAATGGATTTTTCCTGCTTTTGTTTAAAGTAGTTCCAGACCAATGGGAACCACAAAAAGGTGTTGTCTCTCTTGCAATATGTGAAAATATCTTGCATTTCAACCCAGAGTAGTGCAACCTCCTATCCAGCCATGCCTCAGCCATCCATGGCTCCCTGACCAAAGAGCTACAAGAATAACTTTCTACTGATCCTTTCTAGACCTCCCTCTGCCTACATTCCCAAAACATCCTTGTTGAATGCCACAGGTCTTCGAGGTGCTTCTCTGCCCATGACAAACAGTGTTTCAGGAAAGCTGGTGGGTATTTGGGTCCTTCCCCTGCACTACTGGCATGGTCCTTGAGTCTTTGCGTGTTAACAAGCTTCTGGCTTGTTAAAGGGGCTGCAGAACACGTGAGGATCTCACTCAATTTTTAACCCTTTTTCTGAAGTCTTACAGGGAGAGGACTGAAAATGGCTGCTGTCATACCCTATAGCTGAATGAGAAAAAAGGAGGAAAGTTAAAGTCTGTAACACAGGAAAGTAATCCACATTCTCATTTAACTCTTGTATTTTACAGATACATAACAAGCCAATTTGAGTGGTCACTCCATTTTAAGGCAATAATCATGCCACTGTAGGTCTCATCAACATTTTATTTTCCTTGCTTAGCTCATATCTGAAATACTGAAGAGGGCCAGCCCAGAGAAGAGACTCATTAGCTCTCCCAGATGAACAGGTAAGCGAAGATTTATTTTCTGTTACCCTGTCTGACAGCAGCCAGGCCCATAGTCTGGCTCCTCTGCCCACACACATGTAAACCATGGGAGGGGTACCATGTAAAACAGACTTTCAAAGCAAAACACCAAAAAAGTCAAGAGAGAAAAAGACAGTCTAATTCAACCAAGTCAAGAGGAGATGCTGAGAAAAATGTAATAAGAGGATTAAGCAACTGGAGGAAGTAAGGTCATGTGCAAAAAAACAAAGTAAGATAAGTGCTTTATGACTTCTTTAGAGGAAAAGGAGTGTATGCTAAAATGTGTGGTCTACTTGTCCAACCAAAGTGTGATAATTAGCAATTAATTAATTTATGAAAAGTATATACTCAATAAAATGAATACTAGCTTAGAAATGAGAGTATTGTGCCCCACTAGACCCATCTTCCTCTTAGTCCCTTTCAGATGGTAAGAGAAGAGGGGTGATGACTCTTGGCCCTTCCTTACTGTACCACTGAGCATATTTACAAACTCTGAATGCTGAGCAGCCTCCCTCTGCTGTGTCTCCTCCTTCCTTGACTCCCAGAAGTCCCACCACAGTGATTCACAACAACTGTTGCCACATACTGGCAATAAATACACTATGGAAATTGCTGGGAGGTCTTTATGTGCTATGTATAAGTTTCATCACACAGTCCATGAATAATGCCAGGAGTTGCAGTGGCTTCTAACTTGGAAGGCAAATTTGTTTTATTTGCTTGCTACCAAGGTAAAGTTTGTTTGGGCTTAGTAGCAAAATGCACTTGGGTATTTTCAAGTCTGGGTGTTTTGGGGTGATAGGGTGGATCACAGGGAGAGCTCTCATGTGCTAGAGCTGTAGAGGTGAGTTCCTTCTGATTCTTCATCAAGACAGCTGGTGTGGTGGGAGCAGGGTTGTGTGGGTCACTCTCAATCCTCCCTCTGTTGGTTTTTCGTTTTCTTTGGTAAGTGTGGTTTATTTTAAGGTGGGATTTATTGAGAACATGCGTGCTTTATTTGACAGAGGCAGTGGGAAAGGCTGTTCTCTGGCATTCAGGCTGGTTTTCTTATATTCAGTTAGGTTTTCTGCCGTTCTTTCATGCAGATGAAATTTGGAAGAAAAGGAGAGTAGTTATGTAAAACTCATTTGAATATTATGTACTTGTGGAGCCGATTTCTTTCTGTTGCCATGAGCTTTTCATTCAAAATCTCCCTTTACTAGGGCAAAACTCCTTCTTGATTCAGAGAGGACTTGACACAGAAAAAGTTCCATCTGTTTTTTGGAAAAGTGTTGGTTATTTTTTCCCTTTATTCTGCTTCTATTTTCCTTCTGTTTCTGATGGATGTGGGATGCAGTTGTCTCATCCATGTGACAGTATTGTGTAATTTTGCCCCTTTGAGCCTGACTTGCTCTCACTCATCTGTGACCAGCTGAATTCAGGACCTTCAGATTCCCTTCTGCGTGCTCCAGCACGCCATGAAGATTTGTTTCCCCAGCAGATACAGAACAAAGGTTGCAATGTTCACCAGTAAAAGGATCATTTTTTCCAGCTCTAGATGTTGTATAGCACCCTAAAGGCCAGGAAAAAGACCAAAGAAGCAAAGCTTTCACCTTGGGAGCATCTGAGCATTACCTAGGAGTTTCCATCTCTTTAGAATCTGCTCCCCTAACATGAGTTTCATGGTTTCATTCTGTCTGATCTTCATGCAAAGGTAGAGATGCCAGCCTGGTGCAAGCAGTGCCTTAAACAATAACCCAGGAAACAGAGGGGCCAGTTTGTGTCAGGGCTTCCTGCATGGAAGGAGAGAGGGACAACAAGCAGTGGCCTGGTGTGTGGCTGTCTCTGCAGAGGATGATGGTGGCAGTAGGGTCCTGCAGAGCAGTGTGAGCTGGTGATGTTGTGCAGGAAGAGGCAATCCAGCTGAAGGCTGCTCAGGGGCGGCCATCCCTGCACAATGCTCAGCTGCAAGTCACCCTGGCTAGCCTGGGTACCTTCTTCTGCCTGGATCATCTTGGTCAGAGAAACTTGTGGTACATTCATTGTATATCCCAGAGATACAAGTCAAGGCCTCTGCAATAGCACTTGCTGGCAAAGACTATTTCTGGACATAACTACAAATATTTAATATGGGGTAAATTATAAATCAGCCTTCTCCAACACCAATCAGAAGTGAATACTTCAAGTGAAAATGGAGATTGCCTGGTCTGTTTTTTACCCCATGAATATTAGGATTTGAAGCAGGGCAACAGGTAATTGTTAATGTTCAAGCACTGCATTTGCTGTATAAACAAAGCTAACATTGCTGACTTTTATAAACAGCTTTCCATCTGCAGATTTCAAATCTCTTGTATATTACAATTTTCTTTAATTTCCTGGCATAACCTGTCTGAAACAAAATCTACAAGCCCTGAAATAATATTTGATATTACAGAAAACAACCAGTACATTTTTGCAATAAAATGTTTGTGGAGGAATGAATTATGCGTGATCTATTCTGCGTACTTCACCATAGTAACAAAATGAATTGGTTTCTTAGAAGCCAGCAAGCAAGAAGGCTTCTTTTGAACTGCCTGACCTCTTTCACAGCGCTGGAGATGTGAAATATTCTTCAAATGCAGCATTCAGCTAAACTGCCTGTCAATGCAGCACCCTTCAAAGCAATTCAACCTTTTCCTATTTGTTTGTTTCTGTTTGAAGAAAGAGTTTCAATTTTACATCCAATGTCAAGTCAGTTTGATTGTGAAAGAGATGTGAGAAGAGCTTCCTTCCCTGACCTTCCCAAACAATATTAGCTTTGAAATCAACAGAAATATATAAATGCTACAAATAGGGGGGCCATACCCTGTAGCTGACAAATAAATGAATAATTTTTTGAGGTTAGAAATGGATGACTCCGATGCATAGCCTGCCAGACAGAGGCTTTTGCAGTATGAGATGCACTCACTAATGATTCCAAGCTCTTTTAGAGAAGGCATTTTCAAGTCTTACTTATATTTCACTGAATATTTAATGTCACACTTCTGCCAGAAGCCTCTGAAAATAAGGAGAATTAAAACCCATCAGTCATTCCTTAGCAGAAGGAAGTTGATGATTTAGAAAGTTTCTCTTTATCTTGTTTCAAAGTTTGACCTTGAGGAGTGCTAGGAATGTCCTTGTGGTGCCTGTAGAGTCATGGTTGGGGTTATTTCACCTGAGCACATTTAACTGCAAGCATCTGTCAGGGTTTGTCATCCTCTAACCAGGATGCCCTTAAAAACTAATCATCTTAAAAGTCATGTTAGAGATCACACAGTGGAGCCTTTACTAAAGCAGGTTTTGATGTCCTGGCCTTGCTGTGGTCAGCAGGGCCCTCAGTCTTGGTTTGGAGAGCAGCATCCCAGCCAGGAAGTGTTTCTAGTGAGAGGTGGCTGCCTGCTTCCTTCTGTTCTATTCTTGTCCTCTTCTCCAAATGCATTTTCCAAATCAAGCTCTGGATTTCAAATCCATCCTTTAAACAGAAAAATCTGGAGAGAAAACAACAGCAGTACCTTGCAGGTATGGAGTACCAAACTTTCTGTGCTTGGTTTGTAGGTGTGTGCATGACCATGGAAATGCAAGGTGAAGTGACAACTTGCCCATGGTTCAGCATAGGAATTTCATTAATGTTGCCTTTCCCCATGTCCAACCTCCCTCTGCATCACCCAGTCCCTCCTGTATCGCAGAGTTGGGTTGAGGGGATAAAAAAGGAATGGATTTGTGTGTATTTATGCATTGTTTTCCCTGTTATAATAAATTTTTTGCAAAAATGAACAACAGTTAACAAGGAAGGCGAAAGCATGAGGCATCCTCACTTAAGTCAGCTTTTATGGAAATGTTTGTAGTTTGCTTCTGAGAGAAGCTTAGGAATACATCTATTTATGTTGCAGCTTCCTTGACTTGAACTGGCAGATGATCATAGATACCACAGTACAAAATTCAGCTAGTCTAATTTGAGAAAAAAATTTAGAGATTGAAAATACCCTTTAATTCTCCCCTTCAAAGATCCTAGAAAAGGCATTTGGTGCAATCTCCTACCTCTCAAAACCACCACAGTTGCAAGTGATGAATTTGAATGGAAGTCAATATTTATCAGCAATATTTATCTCCAGTACCGCAGAACTGTTGAGAGAAAAATCTGACAAATTTCCCAATTTTGTTAAGTTCTAGTAAGACTGCTAAAAGGGGCAATACTTGAAAATCAAAGATTTTCTTTCTCATGTTTTTATACAAGTCAATGGCCTATCCCATTTGATCCAAAAGAACTTTTATGGGAGCATTTTTGAGGTTCCAGGATGAGGTAAAAGTGTGACCACATGTAGGTGCACTGGAGAGTCCTGTCCTTTGTATTTAGTGATTTTTACCAGCGTTTACAAATCTTGTTGCATTTTATGGCACAACTGATTTTTAAATATGTATGTGTCCAGGAGCTCTTTCCTATGATCATTGGTGAGAAACATCCCTGAAGTGTTTGATGAAGATGCAAACTGTTCAGGGCTCTTCAAACACACAGTTAATTTTCTTCTTAAGAAGAAAACAGCAGGCCTTAAGGGGTTTTAAAATGCACTGGGGACAAGAAAGACAAAAACCAATGGCCAGAAGCTGAAGCCAAGATGAATCCAAATGAGGAGATTTTAATAGTGAGTCAGTCATCCAGAGAAATGACGATTTGCCAACTCTTAATGTCTTCAGAGAGAGAGCGTGTCTTTCTAGATGTGCCATACTAACAGTACAGTTTATTCAAAAGTGGGTTAATTGTGTGAAGTATAATGACTTGTAAAATAAAAGCATTATCAGAGGATCTGCCTAATGGTCCTTTGCCTTTAGTTTTATGAGGTTTATCTTAAAAGAATATTGCTTTTCTTTTAGTTTTTCCAGCTCTTGCACAGACTACGTCAAAGTATTTTAATTCTATTCCTTACAGATTTCTACCTTGGAAATGAAGCCACTGAGCAAAGCAAAAGTCAAAACATCGACTGTGAAGTGATAACAGTTTGCAGTTAGAGCTCAGCCAGTGGGAACTAATTCACTCATTCACAAAGCTACAAAGCTGCCGTCAGACACATTTTTTTTGTCGCTATCAAACAGATTGTGATTAGATCCACTAACAGAGGTGAATGGTTTGATAGTCATAACTTAATCCTCTTCTATCAATTCAGCAAGACAGTCACTAAATCACACAGTCCATTTTTGCGAGGTTTTCCTGAATTTATAGTCAATGCCACAACATTTGAAAATACATGTTGCTAGATGTTTGTTATGGCACAGTTCATACCTGTGTGTATGCCTAACCTGAATGGCCTCTCTGGCAAAGGTGTGTATAAAGTTATCGTGTGTGTACCTGTATATACACATGTATAGGGTTAATAGATATGGGAGTAAACAGAAGAGTGTTGTTGGTGAAACATGAGCATTTGAATGTCTGGTTTGTTCAGAGCTATTTCTGCAAATCATACACATCTGTGCACAAGAAGATACTGCCTCCTGCTCCTCTTATGTAAAGACTCAACATTCACATGGTATCTGCAAAGAGAGGCTCAGGGAGTCAGTGGGTGCCCCGTTACCAGGTGATACTTGTCAAGAGCTCATCTTCCCCATTCAGATATGTTCTGAGAGTTAAAACACAAACATTGACACACCTACAGAATGTTATCAGCATCATTCACTCAATTCAGAGCACCTGGGTTTGAAAAGTCTGGATATTAGTTTGGCTTTGGCTGTGGTTTAGGGCATACATGATCATATGTAAGTCACCTAATTTCTCTGAATTCATATTATGTTATTCATAAGACTGGATGCTCTTGGTTTACTACACCCTACATCTCCCAGCTCTTGTGAAACTTCTGCACTCATGTGTTTTCATGTGAAGGTAGTTCCAGGAAAGCTATGGTTGTAGTTTGGCTGGTAAAAGTGAAGCAACAGTGATCAATTTTTGTGCATGTTTTAAGGTAGGGTATCAGATATACCCATGTTCAGTTGTCTTTTATGTCTTCCTTTTTGAGTATGTCATTTGGTACTGCATGTGCTTAACTCCTCTATGATCACCAGGAATGGTTTCAAAGTTCTTAACCTAAGGCTGTGAGTGCAGGGAAATGGTGTAATCTCCCCAGATTATGGAAAGGGTTACAAACCCAGTACCAGAAATCCCCAGATTTCTTCTCACTGCTGTTGCAATAGATATTTGCTTAAAATTGCCTTTCCCTGCCAGGAGATTTGGAGGAGAGACGAAGTATGGTTTTGCTCCAATAGAATTGGAAGAAACCTAAGAAAACATGGTTCAGTTGTATCCCAAAAGTGAAAGGCCAAATCAAGCAAACAAACAAACAAAGTAGTGCTTATTGCTTTGAGACATCTCATAATTTCTGAGCTGATTTCAATTATTTTTGAACAGCTGCAGGCACAGGGATGCTCTGCCTTTCCTGAACAGCTGAACAGATGATATATCAGTTTTAGATCAGTTCCCAGCTGATAGGGAAAGGATTACAATCTGCTGAATAGTGCCGTAGCTGCAGACAAGCAGACATCATTTCTGAAGGGAAAATACTGGGAGCACTGCTGTTTGCCAAAGGAGACGGACCCGCAGCCATCGGCTGTACCCGGGAGCACCGTGTGTGTGCAGGCTCAACCCCACACCAGCTACAGCCAGGGTCAGCTCTCACCTCATGCATTTCATGTGCTGTGAAAGCCTCGGCTTTATTCCCTCCCTGGTCCTCAACTTCTGCCAGCCTCTCTTTCTTGGGAAGCTGGGGCAGCAGCACACAATGCACAATCCAACACCTCTCTCCCTGTTTCTTCCCACAGACCAGCCATTGAGCACTGGTCAGGAGCCACTAGCACACAGTTCAAACAATGTAAATTCTATGAGAGCTCATTGTTTTTGTAAAGATCGCATGCAATCTGTTGCCAAGCAGCCTACGCAAATATTTAAAGCCTGCCTCTTTCTTCACACAGTTTAAAAAAACCAAACCAAAACAAAAATAACAAGAGCTTTTACTTTGTAAAGGCTGAGGCGGAATTAACCTCTTCCTGCACAAGTACCAGACACTGACATGATGGAATTACTGAGATATGCAAGCATTCCACAGGGATGATGCTGGAGAGATTTGACTTGGAGGCTGGCTATGTATTTCTATACGTATCATTTTATGTTTTGCCAGTACAAGATAGGCCTTTCCAGTTCCCTCTTTTCTTGAGAGCTAACATTTTTCCGGCTAACCCTAATGTTATCTGATTTCTAAGGATCACCTCCTCATCCCAAATATCTTCAGGGTCCAGGCACACCTAGGAAGAATAGCCACATTTGATCATTGTTTTCCTCTCTCCCTCCATTCCTGCCATCGTTCATATCTAAACACATGCTCAGCTGCTTTGCTGAAATCATCAGTCAGGAACAATGTCCGTTCTGTAAAAATGTTATAGGAGTGCCAGGTCTAGATTTCTGTGTAGAAACTTGGAAGTAGACACATATTTAAAAATACTTGTTATTATTTTTACTCCTATCACACTTCAGTCTCACCAATATGAGTTATCAGGCTAGGTTTTTCTGTCTCTGGGAACAGTGTCCAGGCACGGAGCTGTCTAGTTAGGCAAGAATTATCATCGGTATCACACTGGATAGACTTCATGAAAAAACAGAACAAGTACAAATATAAGCAATGGCTCAAATCCCAGCAGCACTTTTCCATAGGAACAGGCCTTCATACAGTATGTACCTTTGTGTGTGCAACTGCAATACTCACAAGGAGTCCTTTCCCTGCCAGATGAAGCCTTTATCAGTGACTCCAGGGTCTGATTGCCAAGGAGACATCTATGATCTGTGAGGAGTCAGGATTATGAGGGTAATTAACATGCCCCTAAGATCTACCTCAGAAGTTTGCCATTCATTTGTGCCATAAATACCTATCCCATAAGAAAAAGACTGTTTTCAGGATATTTTCTATTTGCATTTGATTTCTGAGGTTCACTTATTATTCTGCTTTTTGAAACCAAAGTTTCATGTTCAGAGCAGAATCACATAAATGTGATCTGAGCTCCCTGAAGTTATAAATTTCTTGATTAATCTCATATAAGTTCTAAATCAATTCCTCCAAACTGATTTCAGAATTGCCTGAAACACCATTTAGTATGGTCTGACCTATTTTTGCTAGACAAACTTTAAAACTAGTTGGAAAGTATCCTCATTTTAGCAATGACCTTGTTATTTATAACCAGGTCTCGATCCTATAACATCTATTTATGATAATAATTTTCCTCAAAATGTCATTTATCCACATGTTCATAGGGACATAAAATCCTGCAACTTGCCTAACTAAGGTAGAACTGAAAGACCTTATTGTGGCTTTCTATAAAAATGCAAATACCTACAGCTGATGTGCCACGATGGGATTCTCAGGATGGTAACATCAATTATACACATAACTGTTTTCTGCATCGAGACATTAATGTGTAAAAGCACAAACAATTTTCAAGATTTATTTTACTTTTAAATGTGTTTATTGACTGGGATTTACTATATTACTTCTATGAGACCCATAGACTAGTAGACAAATTTTTCTTTTGTTGTCAGTTTGCTTCACCTGTGGCTCTCATGCATGGCCAATGAGATCTGCAGTACACACAAATGAAAAGGATCATTTAAACTCAGAAGAAACAACTGAAAGTTACCAAGTAAGAGCTATTTAGAATAATTTGGGTTGGAAGTGACCTTTAAAGGTCATCTAGTCCAAACTCTCTGCAATGAGCAGGGGCAACTTCAACCAGATCAGGTTGCTCAGAGTCTAGTCCAATTTAGCCTTGAATGTTTCCAGGAATAGGGCATCCGCCCACCTCTCTGGGCAACCTGTGCCAGTGTTTCACCACAGTCATTGTAAAAAAATTCTTCCTTACAATTAGTCTAAATCTACCTTTTAGTTTGGAACCCTTACTCCCTGTCCTATTGCAACAGGCCCTACTAAAATCTTGTGCCTCGCCATAAAGGTCTTTTCTGGCCTTAAAACCTGCATCCCCTTTAGAAATGGCTTGCAGTGTTGTCGGGGAATTGAAGACGCATGTCTGTGTGTCTGGTGGCTCATGTGCCGTCTGACCGTCACGGGCAACACGAGCCGCAGCAAAGCAGCACCTCGGAGCCCCCATGGTTGATGCAGAAAATCTCCTTTAGTGCCGCCGTGGCCCGAGGGCTCTGCGGAGCCGCCCGCGGTGCGCACCGGGTGGGCGAGGTCAGCCCCGGGCACCACGCTCGGCCCCGGACACTGCGCACCGCGCACCGCGCTCAGCCCCGGGCACCGCGCTCAGCCCCAGGCACCGCGCTCGGCCCCGGGCACCGCGCACCGCGCTCAGCACCGGGCACCGCGCACCGTGCACCGCGCTCAGCACCGGGCTCCGCGCTCAGCACTGGGCTCCGCGCTCAGCACCTTGCTCGGTCCCGCGCACCGCGCTCAGCACCGGGCACCGGGTACCGCGCACCGCGCACCGCGCTCAGCACCGGGCACCGCGCTCAGCACCGCGCTCAGCACTGCGCTCAGCCCCGGGCACCTCGCTCAGCACCGGGTACCGCGCTCAGCCCCGCGCTCTCCCCGGGCACCTCGCTCAGCCCCGCGCACGCTTTGTAACTGCGGGTTTTTGATGTTTCCCTCAGCACCTCAATTGTATTTTAGTGAGCTGCTTACGCCTGCCCGCAGTCGGGAGGAGCGAGGCCGTGCGCGCCTGGGACGGGGGGAGCCTGACCGCCGCACCGCGGGGCCCCACGGCGCAGAATAGAATGAGGTTTCCTGGATACAAACCAATTTACAGGTAACTCCGAGGGGGTGTGAAAGGCTGTGGCAATAAAGATGGTTTCAGTGCTTCCCTGCCTTAGGGGACCAGTCCCACCCCTGCTCCCCTCCCCACCTTCTTGCTCTCCCCAGCGGGACGTGCCGGGGTGCCTGCAGCCCGCTGTCCTGCACCGAGGAAGGCAGTAAATGGGAGAGCTTTTCATTAGTTAGAGCCCCTAATTTGGGGATTGTGTAAAGCTTATTCCCATTCCTGTAGTTAACCTGAAACCTCTAACACATGTGTTGCCAGTCTCAGTGGAAAACAAATCAAATGTTGAGTGTTGCAATGCTCCGCAGAGACATGGGGGAGAATTTGTCAGCCCTGGACCCTAGAGATACACAGGGCCTTTTTATTATTTCAACTTTGAGCAGTCATTTGTGACTGAGTGAAGAGAGCATAAAACTGCCACATTTTCCAGGCACTTTACAGAGGCACCTTTGCCTGTACAAGGTGCAGGGAACTCAGAGCAGGGTGCTGCAGATTGGTCCTTGCTGCTCATCCTCTGAAGTACAGGATTCAATTTTTATCACATCTTTAATACCACATCTCTCCCTTTTGTCATCTGTCTCCATTCCTGGGGAACTCCTGAGGGTACAAGAATGCTGCACACCTGCAAAACACTCATTGACTTCCTCTCCAGCCAAGCCTGTGTTCAAGGTTCCTGCCCTGGCTGAGGCGACTTTCCCTTGCAATACAGGGAATAAAACAGAGAGGAAAGCCCTTCAAGCCCTTCTCTGGTCAGGGGTGGAACCACAGGAGGAGAAGCAGCCTGAACATTCAAGAAAGATCAGAGGAGAAAGGGAGAAAAATTCCAAATGTGGTACATGGCTCTTGTGAGCATCCCACAGCCCTAACCTGCTGAGTGGTGAAAGAAATGTTCTCCATTCCCTCTGTCTTTATTTTCCTTCTCAGGGAACTTTGTATAGCTAGAGGAAGAAAAGAAAAATAACGGTCTTAGATATTATTTCAGTACTTTAATTTCTGTTTCAAAGAATCCAATTTATTAGCAGCAGTACCTGAGACTATACTCACCAAATAAATTCTCAAAGGAAGCCTCACCATCTAGGTGTATTTTTCATTATACAATAAACTCTGAACTCCACCAAAGGTGTTTTCTCGTAATGTTAAACTCAGTGCCTGACAATTATTGTCCAGCTCCATTTGGTGCCAGAAGTGCATTCAGTGGAGAAGTAATAAATCCTTTCATGCTGTTTAATAAAACGAGAAAATGTGTTGCTCACACTTGGATGCTAGACTTTATTACACAAACACAGCTAAAAAAATAAATGGAGTATTTCCTGTTTAGAAGTGTCTACAAGTCACATGATGTTGATTTTCTCCAGGTGTTGCAACTCTAAATGAAATTTTCACTTAAGTTATTCTTAAAGAAGTGAGTTATTCCAAAATGCAATAATCAACATGTTGTTAAAGGTGCAAAAACCATTGTAAAAACCCCTAAAACATTCAATGTGCTGTAATGAAATTAGATGTGGAACACTGAGGTTGCCAAATTATTCAAGATATTTGTGAGACACTTTGCCATTCGCTTGAGTACTTTTCTAAGTTTCTGCTGAGAAAAAAAGGAAGGCAAGGAAAAATCCTATGAGGTTTGAGAAACGCCTTCAACTCCTCCTTATTTTATCTCTTTGTAGGGAGCTGGAGTTATTCTCTGCTCTGATGGCCTGTCTTGGTTAGAGGTGCCCCTGCCATTGTAAAGTAAATGCCTGATATAAATAAAAAGCTTCATCAAGGTGAGAGTGCTAAGTTAAAATCTCTCCTTAAGCAGGATTGTCTGTTCCTTCATTTCCACTAATTTAAATGGAAGAAAAAGTCAGCCACACATTGTCTTTTAATAGATGAATCCTTCAGTTTTGGATGTGTTCCATACTGCTGATACTCACACAACCCATGAACCTCATCCAGTGATGCTTTGAAGAACATGATGAACATCTGTCATGCACGCCTTCTTCCTCCTCGCTCTTACCTTCCATTTACAGGCTTGTGTGGGCGAGTCTCTCCCCTTTGGGGAGTTGGTGGGGGGCATTTAGGGGTGCTTAATAGTCTGTATTTCTGTGGGAGATGTGGAGCAAGAAGCACTGAGCATTAGGATGGGTCTAAAATCTTGCTGGAGTTCTTCCCCCAGCTTCTGAACAACCGCCAGAGTGGAGACCACTGCCCAGAGTGGTCTCATGCACAGCCTAAATTCCCTGCACACCTGAGAAGGATGGATCTCACCCCAAAACTTCAGAGACATCTAGACAAATTCTGAGCCTCAGCTGTCTTTTATTCACATGCATGATAATTTTTTTGATATTCCATTATATGAACTTAGCGTTGCCTCTCTTGTATTTAATAACTGAAGTTGTATCTTCCTTCTGTTAATCTCTTGCTCAAATCTTACCCAGTTTGAAATGGCTGAGCACACTTATACCACTGGGGTTAATTACTCCTGTTGGTATTTCTTACAGAAAAAAGCAGATCTCCATCATTGGGTGGCTCATGCCTTTTCTGTAGACTAACATTAACCTGAATATCCATAACAGGCACTGACACTGCACCTCTAGAAATGTCAAAGAACAGCATCTCCTTAGATGTCATCCAAAAAGCTCTTGTACCTGAAAGAATGACTCAAACAGCCATGATTTCATACACAATGAAACAGGTCAGAAGTGATTGCAAATACTTTCCAAATGCCATGAACAAGGTAACAGGCCCTCAGAGCACATGGAGTTTCCTTACCAGCTTGACCAGCTGATGGCTCTGCAGCCACCAGAAGAAGTGGGATCACCCTGTCCTCCCACCCCCTCCATTTTGCAGGACAGCACCTGCAGTCACATGAGTCAAGGAACACATCCATCTGAAAATTATTGGGCTTTTTGGAGTATTGGTTTTTGTCTAGATCTGTTTGCTGATGCAGTTGGCTAAACAGTGTTGGTTGGTTGCTGTGCTGGGGAAGCATGGCAGGGAGAAGAGGTGGGACATGCCTTTTTCATAACAGTGCAGTCATTAGGAGGCTGGGAGGGGCTGTGAAACCATCTCATAGGGTTTGGCAAGCCTAGTGTGGTGTGCATTTCCCTGGGGTCCTTTTCTCCCAGAGGCCCCAGTTCAACATTGCAGTTAAATGACTGAATTTCAAGCTTACGAGTAGTTCCCAAGGCATTTAATATTTAATTTCAATTTAATTGTATTCTTAACTTAGATTTAATGATAAGCATAGATTTACTTGTATGTGCAGAGCTAGGTATGTGTTCATGTCCTTCTCAGGAGGAATATCACAATTGCATGTATGGAAAGTAATTGATTTTTCCTAATGATTGATTCCAGTTATGAATTTATTTGGCTCATTAGTTGAGAACTGATTTATTCACTCTTTTTCTTTACTGACAGCAGCAAGTTTCCTTCCACCTGGGTGTAACTTCAGGACTCAAAACTTTCCACTTAATTCCCTCTGCAGATTTAGTCAAACTCTTTCTTATCAGAGTTGGTCTTACAAGAGGATTTTTGTTGCTTAAAAATTTCCAAACTCAGCAGGATCAAATGTAGGCTTTAAAATCTTCATTTGAAATCCTCCATACACTTTGGGGGCTGTGAGCTTCCCACGTCATCTCCAATGAGAGATAAAAGACAAAACCTGAGTCTCTCCCTGTAGCTGTGGGAACCAAGAGAACCACTTTGCAACAGTCCTTTTCCCTGTTGGGCAGTGGGGTCATGGCACAATGCAGAGAACATCTCTGTAACCTTCTGAGGTCAGATGAGCACAAGTGACATGGGGAACAGTGATAATAATAGAAAAAGAAAGGTGAAAATAGTTGGGATTTAAAAGGGATTTCAAAGACACTCCAGGATTACTAAATATTGGTATTACACAATTAAGTGGAACCTTCTGCTGGTCTAAAATATATATTAAAAAAATTGGTCTGTCTGAGTTGAAGTGTGATGCCATGCTGCTTACATTATATATGAATAGTAATTGGAAACAGGACATCTGCAGAAATTAACCATTAGCTGTTGAGCACTAAAATCTCTAATTGAGTTTGTAAGCCCTTAATGGCACAGTTAACCTTAAACATAGCTCAGTGCACGCACTACCTGGTTAACACTGGTTAATAACTCTAACAGCTGATAATATTTCACACCCATGAGAGCACCAGATTAGCAAGAGACTTGGTGGAATGAGCTCAGCTCGCTGCTCTTTTGGACTGCAGACATAACAGCTTAACCTTTCTGAGCTTAACCTTTCTGCTGTAACTGGCCTTTTTGGGCTTTCTTCCTTCCAGACCTGCACGTGATGAGAGCACCCCTGCACGTGTGGCTGGGTGAACTGCAGACACGGCCTTGGAGCACTTCGTGGCATAGCAGCAGATGGAAGCTGCGTGGATGTGATGGATAAATCCACCACAGGTGGGCTGGAGGAAGTGTCTGTAATTTGAAGTGTCCTTGAAAGGGAGCAACACTGTAAATTACACAAGAAGGGCAAATTCTGCCCCAAAGTATCGATGAGAACTGGAGAGATCAAAGCTGTGAGGGGCAGCTCACTACATGCTTGGATTAATTCACAAATCCTAATCCCACATCCTCTGCCATTAAACTCTGTGCCCAGGAAGCCCTAGGACTGTGCCACCCAGGCTGACCAGCTCAGGAAGGACAATTTCAAACGTGTGGGTGGTTTAAAGCAAGGGGCAGAGCTGACAAGCAGGTGGAAGAAGTGTTGTTGAAAAGCACATAATTCTTTGTCAGCAATGAAAAGTAAACTTGATAAGTGGATCCAAAGCATTGTCAGCTTTAGGTGTCCTAATTCAGAGGCTAAAAAAAAAAAGCTTTGTAACTGCCAACTTCCAGCACATATCTAAGCAAATGAATTCTGCAGCTGTTCCAGAAGAAGCATGTATATGTATATATGTGTGTATATATATATATATGTAATATATGTATATATTTTTTCTTCTAAAGAAGNTGAGGGCATCCCCGCAGAGCCCAGGCAGAGCTGTCAAACGCTGCCCTCGCACACGGATGGCAGAACGAGGGGCAGTGAGGGAAAGCGTGTGTGCACAAATGCACCCCTGCAGCAGAGTGTGCTGGATTGTCAGCAGCTGCGGGGTCAGCCCGGCCCTGCCCTGTCCTGTCCTGTCCTGTCCTGTCCTGTCCTGTCCTGCCCTGTCCTG
>VZTB01012398.1:434001-512966 GCA_013397245.1 Thryothorus ludovicianus
CCCTGCCCTGCCCGGCCCTGTCCTGCCCTGTCCTGTCCTGCCCTGTCCTGTCCTGTCCTGTCCCATCCTGCCCTGTCCTGTCCCCTGTGCTCCCCAGGCAGCAGTGCAGCTGCAGCACAGCCCACGATCCCAGATCTTCCTTCACCTTTCCACAGCAACTGCTCTTCTATGGCTGTGACCTGCAGTGTGGACTGAAGCCAGGAAATGAAAATCACCTTCTTTTCTCAATTTACATACTTGTCTCAAAAAATCGTGCTTGTTCTTATGAACCCTTCTTTTATATAATTTTCATTAACAGTACTTGACATGACAATGACTTTGACGATAATTGCTCATTTTTCTGGCTGCTCTTTTGGTACATGAACATGCACAACAAGAACCTTTGAGATAGCAGATGTCTCTGAAAACAATGTTTCCTGTTCACTTATGATAGAAATTCTCTAGCATTTTTTGTACTTACCAAAAAGTTTTGCTGACCAAGATAAATAAAACAAAAACCGCAGCTCCGTGCAATGTGGGGTTTGGATTTAAAGTAAATCTTTCTCCCATGCAGAGATTTAGCCCCTCTGAGGCTGCTGTTTTGTCACCTTTTACAGCCTTGTCTCCTAGGCACCCTCAGAGTTTACTGCAGCTGACACGGCTTCCTGTGGACCTTCGCCTACGCACTGCCCTTAGGTACCTGCAGGAGTTGATCACTTTGCAGCCATTACCCTTTTCCTATTTTCCCATGTGTTTTTACAGCAACTTGTGGTGATTTTCTAGACTAGCTGGGGTATCTGGGGCTTCTTTGTGCCTTTGTTAGATGTTTTGTTTTTCTTTCTTTTTCCCCAATGGCAGTTATTTTATTACATCCCAGCCTGTGTCTCCAGGCCTCATGCTCTGGGATTCTTGTTTGGTTTTCTCATGGAGCAGCCCTTTTCCCTTACCATTTCCCTGATGCCTTGTATTGCATTTTTATTACAGCAGAGGCTGTGTCTACAGGTCCTTCAGGCTATTTGTTCTGTGACTTTTATTGGATTCTCAATAAATATGTTTGCCATTGGGGGTCCTTAGCTGGTTTCCTTACCTATTTTTATTGAAGCTGTGCTTCCAGACAAAATGTTAACCAGCTATTTCAACAGCAATCTGGTTTCTCTTCTGAGCCCTTGCAGAGTTTCTTACATGTTTGCATTGGCTGAGCTACATGTCCTGCTTGGGTTTTTTGGTTTTTTTTTTTGATGTTTCCCTCATGTTTAAGACCTTTTGTTGATGCAGTCTGGGTGCTTTTCTGCAGCCGTCTCCATTTTACCTGGCAGCACAACAACACCTTTGTGGCAGGCAGCAGGTGGAATGAAAGCTGTTCCCTGCAAAGCTGAGAAATCCCAGGATCTGGGTAAACAAAGACAAGCAGGTCACGTTCCTGCAAAAAGCTGCTGTTTGCTAAATTGACCTGATGGATTTTGCTTGGGTAATCTGTGGTTCACTGAGGCACAGCAGGATGCATCACCTTCATTAAGAGAGATGGATTTGGTGCCTTACAGGATGGTGGGTTTGCTGTCCTGGGGAAGGCCCTGTGAGGAAAGACTGACAAGCCCTTGCAGTCACCAAAGTCATAAGGCTGGAGGCTCTCAGTGGGCCCTGCCATGAGGATTTTGATCCAAATTTTCACAGGAATTCTGATCTGAGTCTTGGTTTAGTCCCATTTCCGTGGTTATTTGTGATATCAATATACATTAGTTAGGGGACAGTGGCATTCCCTGGAGAGAGTCTGTGGAAAGGATGATGTGGCAGCCTAAGTACAAGGGCAGGACTGGCAGCTTTTCCTCCCCAAAGGCAACAGTCCTAGTCCTTTTGGGAATGGGACTGTGGTACAACAGCCTGATGTTCACATCAGAGAAACAACTGCCAGGGCTGGTGGGTTACTCTGCACCCCATTAGAGTGCTGAGCCCAGACAGCAAAACACTGATGGAGAGGGGGAAATAATAATACTGGAGAGGGGGAAAAAAAAAGCCTCTGTCCAGCCTAAGCCTAAGCCTTCATCTTTTAAAGTAGCTTTTGTGTATGTCATTGGTTTTCTATTTTTAGCTTGGGTGAAAAGGCCTATGTGGTCAATGTATATATGTGTGTGTTTGTGCATCTCTAACTGCTCTTTTCATAGTAACTTGAACTTATGGATCAGTTTCAACCAGATTTGACTGAGAAAAAAATCACAAAGATAGGATGCTCCTGCAATTTCTGTCTTAAGTAAACAGCCAGGTAGAGGAGAGAGTATCAGAGAATCCACACAGGAAAGAGCCATTCTAAAAAACTTTAACTGCAGGAAAAGTTTAGATCACAGTTAATGCTTTATTAGACATAAAAATCCACCAATCATTCAAGTTGTCTTTCCTGCATGAAGACCATATCCTGTGTACTCTAAAAGGTAATTCTGATTGAGCTTTTTCTGGTGCTATGGACATTCATAAAGTCTTCTCTCACAAACACATGCTGCAGATTTAGCCTAATGCATTTTTTAAAAAAGAAATCAACTACAAGATACAAACTCATTTGAAATGAGGATTTGCTCCTTATGATACAGACATAGCTGTTTGCTTAGAGGTAGTTACAAAGCTATTCTGTGGCATTTATTTTGTCAGTACTCTAGAAAACACCAATAGATATTTTCCATTTAATGTGACACACACATTAATAGCCCTATTTTTGAGAGGGAGTATTTGTATTTTGGGACCAGAGGATTTGTCTCAGAACAATAAGACATTGATGGCAAAGAAACAAAGACAGTCCATATCAAACAATTCCACTGTCTTACTTTGGAAGACTTGGAAACATGAAGCTGTTTTCCAGGCATAGAGAAAGGTGGAACTAGCTAATGCTACACTATTTTAACTCAGAAAAGGAAAACTGGGACACAGTGAGACTGATGCTCTTGACTTGGTGATCTGACTGAACCATTCCCAGGTCAGCAGTGAGATTGGACAGACCCTGGGAGTCACATCCCACAGACAAAGCTACTGGGACATTACTTATAGGGAAGAAGATCATTTTAAAAACCCATTTATTTGCCTGTTTTGGACACAAGAAGTAAAACTTGAACTGAACAAAAAAAAAGAAAACAGAAGCTGTAAAGTCTTAATTTTTATCCACTGTATTCAGATTCAACAGCGAGAGCTTTGTGGATGCACTGCTGGAGACTTGCTTGGCTCAATAAATCAGTGGTTCTTCAACATTTTGCCAGAAACCCTGCATGGGGACTGCCCTTTAATTCCTTCAAGAGAGCCAGAAACCAGGTTTGTTTTGCCCATGGCTGGGGGAGATGCAGGCTGCAGTTCAGCACAGGGGCAGGAGGATTTGGCATCCAGCTGCCATAGCAGGCATCTCCCTAGAGCACGAGCTGCCTGCCTCCCTGGGGCAGCATTGGCTCTAAAGGGATGCTGGGCTCAGGAAAAACTCTCCCATGCCAAAAACTGGTCCTTGTGAAGGACCCATCACACCAGCTTGTCATTCTGAGGTCCTTGAACTGCTAGGTAACCCCCTGCAAGGCAGCCCATGGCTTCTTCTTGTCCCTCTGTAAGTGGGGACAGTTACACAATCCTTGAAGGGGATCTTCTCTCAAGCATTCATAATTATTTCCAGGAATATAAGGAGTTAGGCTTGGGTCACTCCAGATTCTGCAAAAGAACTTGCTGGCCACATCTACAATGAGAAGTTAAGAGCAGCCTTAATCACACCAAAGCCAAATTATTTGCTGCTGAATTGAACTGTTCACCCACATCCAGCTTAATTTTTCCAGAGTGTTGAGCAACAGCCTTGACTTGTACTAAAAATTGCTCAGAATCATGCTCAGATTTTGCCCTCTTTCCATGCGTCAAAAGGATGGGTGGGAGTTGAGGCTGGAGCTGGGAAGAGCCATGAACTTCAGCCTGGTGTCACTGGACTTCTTAGGCCAGCAAATGCCTGAAACATCTAATGTGAGTACAGGCAAAAGTTCAGCTTCCTTTGTGTCAGAACTTGGGGAAACCACAAAATGACAGTGACAACATGACTTGCTCTTGGAGCATGGTGCTTGTGGGACAGCCATTAATGACCCCGGTGCAAATGTGGGGCACTCAGTATTTCAGCATACTGGGGAGGTGATTGTAACTCACAGCTTCCAGCAAGAAACATCTCTTAAAAAAATTAGAACATTTTCCTTTGTTTCTTGGACTCTTTTATTGCAAACTGTTTCTTTTTTAAAAAATTTTCTTTAGTTGCAAACCTGCAATTGTCTGATTGAAAATGCACCACACATGGATGGTTGGTGTTCTTTTCATGGGACTGAAATACCTGAATGTTTTACAGCAACAATAAAAACCAGAGTACCATTATGACTGAATAAAATTTGGGACACAATAACAGTAGCAATTTTAATTTTTTCTTAAATGAAAGCAAGTAGCTGTATTATTAAGGGCACAACTCCAATTTATGAGTTATTTTGAGCAAACAAAAGGCTTACTCTCTTAGCCAAAATAGTGGGTGCTTTCTCACTCTTAACAAAACCATAATCTTATATTAATGTATCACTAAATGTATCATGAAGCAAAGCCCTCAAATCTAGGTTTTGACATCAGAGGTCAACATTCCTGAATTTGGGATTCTGAGATGCATTTATTGTACTGATTTTTGCAGTGATCATTCCCCCTGCATGGTGGTGTGCTGTTGGGGTGGTCCATGGCCTGGCTGCAGTTGATGCTGACCAGCATCTTGCAGCTGGGCTAGAGGGAGGACTGGTCACAACTGCCCCCAAAGGCACTGGGGTGCAGCCTCCCCATTTCAGATTGCTTCTAGTATTTAGGGGTTATTGTTTATCAGGAATTATTGTTGTCTGATTTCAGCCTAAAGTTATTCCCTATCAAAGATCCAGGTTTTATGCTCTACAGTACAGCTGGCCACGAGGACTTGAGCTATAATGAACTTTTAAATTAGTTTCTAATTTTTTTAAGTGCTTGTCCCAAAAGTAGGGTTGTTTTTTTTTTACTGTTGATTTCTTGCAAAAAGACACTTCAGATGGTGTGAATTAAAATAGCTCTGGAGAGACTTAGGCTCAAAAACTATTGTCTCATGCCTTCATGGCCTCCATGAAATCAACAGCAAACCTCAATTGTATTTTAGTGAGAGAAGGAGCAAGCCTAACACATCCCTCACTGGGGAACAGGAGAGCAATTCTGAAAGAACTCTAAGTTCTGCTTACTGAAGTAAATTTGACATGAACTACTGAATAAGCAGAGTCCTATGACTAAAGGCATCCTGAAATGTGATAAGGGAGACAGAAGAGAACTTACTGCTTTTCAAAAGTGCACACTGGAACTACACAAGCAGAAAATGTATTACTTGATAATGGACACGCTTTCTGGCAGGAATATCTCATGAGTCTACAAGGTCATTTATGTTCTGCTATAGTTGCTTTCTAATGAAGAGGGGGAAGAAAAGAGTAATTAGATCCCCATGCTTCAGGAAGGCAACAGATCCCTCTTTACTGGCAGATTTCAGATTCTTTTATCCTCTTGTGAGTGCCTAATATCTTCACATTTCTTTTATATTAAGATTCTTCTCCTTATCCCTTCCACCTTTTTTTCTTACAGGGCAATGCACACAGAAATTTTATCTGCTTTTGTCTGAGCTAAGCAACTTGATTTCATTTTTTGTGCTACTGACAGCTGTGCATGACACTTCATGGTTTTGGAGTGCATGGAAAATGAGGACTCCATCCCACAGATTATCTGTGACACTCTCAAGAATTAAAGTAAACACTGTTTTGCTTTGCTATTTCAAACAAAGGAAGAAATAGCAGCTGGTTTTGGCTGGTTGAAACAGAAGAGGTTTTCCACGATGTAATGGAATTTAAACAAATGTTTCAGGCTGTGGTATAAAAGGGGCAGAGGAAATGGAGTCTGCCACCTTCCCCTGGGAAGCATGCACAGCCTCGTGTGCATGCATGCACATGTGCCCCAAAAGTTTCCCATAGCAGCAGTGCAAATTAGAGATATAAACTAGGAACTCAGTTGCATCCAAGGTCAGCATATGGGGCGTTCAAGGAGAGTCCCATGGTCCTCCAAACAAAAATCCTTATAAAATCAGAGAATTTCTTATTCTGCAGATCATAGTCCATTCCCAGCTGCTCTCATTTGGCAGTGTTTCACTGAGTGAATGCCCAGGACTCTGGGATTGCACCTCCCTGGAAGGGATCTGGGCTCCCAGGAGAGTGGCCCCAGTTCACAGACCTCAGGGACTTCTCTCCCTGTGACACTGCCCAGCTTTTCTCACTGCTGCCTGCCCGCCAGGCTCCTCACAGGTGAGATGTGACAGAAATGGGCTTAAAACCAGAAGTGATCCTTTTTCTGCCAGCTGCTGGCACTCCTACCTGTACTCATCTGAGCAGGGAGTGAGCAGCATGGCATGCATGTCTGGCTGTGACTTTTGTTAGATTTTAGAGATGTTTTTGGTGCCAGTAGGTAAGTTCTGTCTTTCTTCTCTCTCCAATATCAATAAATTTTCATATATGCAAGAGCTGTCTGCACTCTAACACAACTAGTGTCCATTTTTATGGGACTCAAGCGTTTCCTCAATATAGGCAAAGAAATCCAGGGCAATGTGACATCCAGATAGCAATATAACATGGCACCTGTATTCATGGTAGCTACCAGCTTGATCCAACACAGCTCTCCAGGATGCTGACTTCCATTTTCCTAGGCTGGGAAGAAAGTGGTACCAAAGAAAGCACTTACATTTCTCCTCCTGCTCATCACAAATATTTTCCTCTCAACCCTGTTTCTGTCACAATAAATTGAACCCTTTTTTGCTGTCCTGGAGGAATCACCCAGCAGTGCACACTTTAGCCATTCCCCTCCTGCATGATCCATCTGCCAGCTCACAGGGTCATGCACTCTGCCATGTGAGGTGAGTATGGGACAGCACTACCAAACACCCCACTAAACATTGGTGCACTGTGTCTGGTTCTTTCTAATTGCTGCATTTAGCTCTTCCCACAGCAAAACCAAGGTGATTGACTAGTGGTTAAAATGCTGCAAAAATAACTCAGACAAGGCGTGGCTTTTATCAAGGGCAAACACAAACCATTTGTCACTGTCTGAAAGGGCACTGCACACAAGAGCAGGAATAGCTCTTCTCAAAATCTGACCCCTGGAAGACAGCTGTGGTCAAGACTGTTCATTCTGGGATGAAATCTTGTGTTTTGGGACTGCTTTGAAGCAAAAGGAGATACCCAGATTCCCCAGCTGTCCTTCTAGCACAGCAGGCTGGCACTAGCAGTGGTTAACTACTTTCATAAAGAAATTTACCCTTACTCTCCATCAGACCTTTCCCTCCAGCTCTCCTGAAGCTTTGCCAGGTGCCCCCTGGAGAGGACTGTGCTGCTGGCAGGCAGCTGTGCTGCCCAGCACTGTCCAAGGCGGCTGCAGAGAGCGCCCAGGAGGCAGAGCACAGCGTCTGGGTGCCTTGTGGCAATGTGGCCAGAAGCAGATTTTGGTTGGTTTCTGCCTTCAGTACAACACTGTCCAGGTGGCTTTGGAGGGAAATGAGTGTAACTGCTGCTTACAAGGATCCCTGGGTAGGGATTAGTTCTGCCAAACATCTGATGGAGACCATACTCTCAGGTTCTCT
Organism: Thryothorus ludovicianus; assembly: GCA_013397245.1. Classification (NCBI taxonomy): domain Eukaryota; kingdom Metazoa; phylum Chordata; class Aves; order Passeriformes; family Certhiidae; genus Thryothorus; species Thryothorus ludovicianus. Next base: position 441,638 of record VZTB01012398.1, read on the forward strand.
GCCAGCCTGCCTGCACACGGGGCAGGGGCCAGCTGCTGTGCAGCCTCTGGCTCCTCTGCAGGGGATTGGGCATTCCCCTGTGCCAGGAGCACTTTTTCCCTGCCAGCTGCCATAAGAGAGCTGGAGAGCCAAGCACAGCAAGAGAGTGACAACGTGGAAGAAGATCAGTTTAGAATTTCTTACCATAAGTAACGTGACTCTTGATGGGAAGTGTTATTAAAAAGTATTTGTAGATGTGATTATTAGCAGAAGGCATTTGGGTTTTCTGGTCAGCACTGAGGAAACAAGCTGAGGTGTGAGCAGCAGGTCCCTGGCATGGCTGTGCCTCTCCAGGCTGATGGCTGTGCCCAGACTGGATCCTCACTCCCTGAGATGCTGCCTTGCTGCCTCCTCTGCCCTTGGGAAACCGAGCATGGCTTCAGGGCACAGAGCTGGGGTGTGAATTTTGTAAGATCTGTAGGTAGGTCTGACTGCAGAGCCCTGCTTATCCCCTTTTTGCAGATATATAAGGCGAGGCCTCACCTCAGCTGTGTGGGATGGATGGGAGTTGGCATCAGCAACCCCAGCAGCACCAGGATGCAGCTCCCATGTCCAGTGGGTCACATCACTGTGCCTGAGACTGCCTTTACTCCAACCCTGCCTCGCATGGGTCTCCTGCAAGACAGGTACCCACAGCTGGTCATGGAAAACAACAAGTTTCCCCCAGTTCCTCTCCACTTATTTAAAGTCAGATTCCCAAAGTGCAAAATTGCCATTGCACTGTGAAATGAAAGAAAGCCAAGAGAGTTCTGGCAGTGACTTTCTGGGGAGAGTGGGATTTGCCCCTGCTTCCCTCTGTGACCAGAAGACACCCATGACCCAGCTGGAAGCAGAACAGGAATCCCAGGCCTGTCTGGTGCCTACACAAAGGGTGTGTCGTGTCTTCAGGCTGTCACCTCTGTGTCACCTTCCCACTGTACCAGCCCTTTGCTCAGGGCCATGTGTAGCCCTATCCTTCCTGCCCACTCCTACTCCCACTCCCTGCTTTCCTCTTCTCCTTTTACGAAAAATGCCACTTCATTTGTCATTTATGCTTTTTTGTTTTCCTTACATAAATTATATTATTCTTTGCTTTTAACCTAACTGCTGAATCTTTCCTTTATTTCTATTTTCTCATTTAGCCTTGGAGATTTGGGTTTTGAATGATTTTTGGGTTTTGTTGAATTTTATTTTAGTTTTCTGTGACCAAATTGCCACCCTGTGTAAATTAAGCAATAATGCCAAAGCAATCAGTCACGTTTTTCACTTTTTGAAGAGCAGCAAGAAGGCCTGAGACAGAGAGGAGCCCACACTGGTTTTACTCACTAACCTCTTGCCTAGAGTCTGCATTCACCAAGGCAAGCCTGGCACTACAATGGTTGCTAATCATGAGTATCATTACATACATACATATATATATATATATAAGGCATGCAAAAAAAGCCTGTTGCATAGACATAATAACACTAATAAAAAGTACATTTCTGCCAATGTCTTAGTTCTCCACAGTAAAAATGAATTATTGAAAAGATATAGTTCAGCTGATGTGTAGTCACTGTCACTGAATGTTTTACCAGTATGGTATAAAAAAAAAATACACTCAGCATTGTGGGCACTCTGTGAAGTATTTTATCTGCTGTAGATTAGAATGTGTGAGCAAAAAAGAAATACAATTGTCGTTTACTTCATCCCTAATGAGCTGTGATGGTGAAGTTGGTAGCAGTAATGCAGCTGTTGTTGCAGTATTTGGCTTACTTAGTCCCCAGGCAAGCACACTTTGCCCAGCTGAGAGCTGGGACTCCTTCTCCTGGAGCTGCCCTGTTCACTCAGCTCTGCCCAGCCCTTCCTCAGTCCAGGCCCCACAGTGACCACAGGAGTCAGGCAAGGTGAGTGCATTTGCCACCCTCTCAAGAGGAAGGAAGTGGCTGTGTGTGTGTTCCTCACTTCTGCACTGGCTCGGAAGAAAGGTATTTTTGGGCCTGATGCATCAGGAGGAAAATGTTGATGCTGGTTCCTACGAGCACCAGGGGCTGCTGCTGGTGAAGGGCTCGCTGCAGCACATTCCATTGATTTCAGACTGATGGCAAGGTGAGCTTCTCCTCCAGGGCCTTGCTTTTTCTCTTGCCTTCTTTTCACTTCTCTCTGCTCCAACAGAGCCCCCTAATCACTGCCTGGAGGAGAACATTTTCTTGCCTCTGCCAGAACTCTCCATCAGATGTCTACAGAAAACAATTTCTAGTACTTTGCAGCATTTCCCTCTTCTGCACAGTATCACTTTGAAGAAAACACACAACCTAGTGCAGAATGAAAACCCTTCAGTGGGTACCAGCATGACCTGCAGAGTAAACACAATCCCTGCCAGCTGCCATGGACCAAATTCGTTCCTGCTGCAGCTTCAGTGACATCCTTGGAATTACTCAGGGAGGAAATCTGATGTTTACAGCCACACAACCCAATGGCTGTTCATGAGGATATGTTACTAATTACAATTACTGAATGTTAACAGTACTATAGAAATATTGAGAGTGCCCTATATATAAAAATATTTTTCTAGCAGCTAAAGTCATAAATGAATGCACTAATTTCAATTTAAAAGCAGAAGCCAAGGGTCTGTAAGTTTGCCGAGAGGCCTCTTGTGGTCTAGCACAAATGAAGTAGGAGCTGCACTTGGAAAATAACAGATGAAGAAGGAAGGTAATTGCCAGTCCTGACCTGTCAGAGCTGCTCCTTTGTGCACCAAGTCCAACTTCCCCTTACACTTCCAAGTTATCTACAGCAAATTTTCTTCCAAACTAAACAAAATCAGAGGCTTTTAGGAACTTAGAAATGTCTGCTTAATTTCAGTGTCGATAAGGCCCTGCTCCAACTCATTCTTAATGTATCAAAATTAAATGTTTTAAACATATTTATCTAGTTGCTATGGCTTTGCCTGGTGTGTCAGACACTTTATCCATCAAATATGACAATTGAATAATATTTTTACTTTTAGATATGGATCACAGATCCTTCTCATCATACTATTCCCTTCCCCCCTTTCCCGAGTTTTGAACTCACTGGAAAATCTGTTCCATAATACAGTGGGTAAATGAATTACAGTCACAGATGGCCTCTGGAGATTTTATACATGCTGTAATTCATTTATTCAGGAATGGAGAAAAAAAAAAGAGACCCTTGTCTTATGAGGGTATTATCAGAGACAGCAGATCAGACACTGTAATGCTGCCTTGCACCCTGGATTCGACCCATTTCCTAAGCTTTTATGACTCGGCATTTACTATTCCTGGATTTGAAATTTTTTAAGATAAACATCAAAATCCTCAATGAAAATGATAAAATGCAAGGAACTGTGACCGTTACAATTTGTTTTTACAGTCCTGATGAAACTATTGTATACTGTTGTAGAGAAATGCTCAAGAACAGCAATCTTCAGTCCTGGCAATATTATTTTAGCAAAAGAACTTAATGCACAGATGACTGTTGAGAATTAGTCAAACCTTGCACTGGGCCTTGAGATCTTCAAAAGAAAAATGATGGAAGAAAAAGAAATATAATATAGAAACCAGTATATAATGTTACTGCTTGGGTGTCTTGTTCAGCATAAGTCATAAAGCCTATTGCAGGCAGGCATTAGGGTCAGGCCCCAAGACTCACTTCTGCCTCTGAATTCAGGCCAGCGATTATGGGAGAAAGGGATGGGGTGGTTGATGCATCAGCCATCAGGGAAAAATTAATCCTGCAATAAATGCAAAGAATTTGCCTCAAGAGTGGATCAGACAAACTCATTTCTGTTTGTGCAATGATATAAAAATACTACTACGTGGTCAAATGTAGCGTGGTGATTTAACCATCTGCACTGACACACTGCCACTCCATTGCAGGGTCAGGCTGCTAGAGGCTGAAAGAAGGGACCATTTATCTTTTTTTGATACTTACCCTGCTCTCATGAGACCCCACCTGGAGTCCTGTGCCCAGCTCTGGGCCCCCAGGATGCAGACGTTCTGGAGTGAGTCCAGAGGAGGGACACAAAAATGATCTGAGGGCTGGAGCACCCCTCCCGTGAAGACAGGCTGACAGGGTTGGGGCTGTTCAGCCAGAAGAGAAGGCTCCAAGGAGACGTTTTGGCACTTTCCTGTACGTAAAAGGGGCTTATAAAAAAGAGAGAAAGGGACCTTTTATAAGGATAGGTAGCAACAGAATAAAAGGTAATGTTTTTAAACTGAATGAGGGTGATTAGATATTAAGAAGAAATTCTTTACTTTGAGGGTAGTGAGGCACTGGAACAGATTTCCCAGAGAAGTTGGATGCTCCATCCCTGAAAGTATTCAAGGCCAGGCCAGATGGGGTTTTGAGGAACTGGTCTAGTGGAAGGTGTGCCAGTCCATGACAGGAGCAGGGACTGGATCAAGATGATCTTTAAAAGTCCCTTCCAACCCAAACATCCGATGATTCTATGTGTATTTAGCTGTTTCTGAGGGACATTTCACACTTTCATCTCACCCTGCAATTAGGCCTCACAGCTGACACAGCCCAGTGGGTGCTCTAATGAAGATATTTGTCCAAGTGCCAGACAAACCAGCCACCACCACCACTTGAGTGGAACAGCATCGGCCAAGAGGCCTTGCCCTGTGCCTGGCAATGCTTTGGGTTGTAAAGAAACCTCCCAAAACCTTCTTCCAGCATGTCCACAGGACTGAGGGGAGACTGCACATCCCTCATGGGGACCCCTGACCCCCTCCCCACCTCTGGCCTGGAGATGAAGGTCCCTGTGTGGAGCTGGGTCACCTACATCCATCCCTCTAGGACAGAGACAGCACCTGCTGCTGGAGAATGCCCACAGGAATGCCTTCACTCATCCACTTCAGTGGGAGTTTAGGGAACCAGGGGGTTAAAATGTCAACTGAATCCTCCCAGGGCTGCCATCCCCCTCCTTGTAAAGAAGCAGCAATTTAACAGACTTGCTGCCCTGAGGTTTAATGGATGGCTCTGGCTGCAGTGCCTGGGGACCCTCTGACAGGGCGCTGTGAAAGGGCAAAGGGGGACTAATAGCTGCTGTGTTTTCCAGCAGCCCCAGCCAGAGATAGCTCTGTATATAGCTGACAAGCAGTCAACGTCTGCTCCCTGTCTCTGTTTGCACTTCATCGAGTTATCTCCTTGCAAGCAAAGAAATCCCAGCTGATTGAACAGCACATTCATCATCTGGATTTCCCCCGTATCTTTTCCTGTATCAATGGTGCCATAAAAAGCCCACCAGAAAAGTCGGCGGAAATCTGCTCTATCTTCCATTAAAAGCTTTTGCAGAGATCTGAAGTAAAGAAAAAAAATCAAAACAAACCCCAAACTTTTTTTCCTCCCTGAAACGTCAATCAACGAACATTAAACAAAAAGATTAGTTCTGCTCTTATTTGTTTGTGAAACAAAAAGCACGAAATATTTAGCAGTATTGTAATGAAAAGCATATGGGAATAATGCTGGCTTTCAAGGCCGCTGGTAACCACGTCCTTTTCATGCCGCGGCAGCAGCAGGACGAGGCAGGCAGCCCATTAGGACAATTTATGAACTGGACTTCCACAGAGGGAGTTCTAGCAAGAGGTCCACAGCTCGTACAGAGCAACCCTGATAACATCTGTTAGGGTTATTCATTGAAGAGGATTATATTACAATCCCTCTTAATACTACGAGTGCTACAGTAAAACCGGATGAGCCTTCAGTTTCATTTGCTCCAGCAATATGTGTTTATCAGAGCATTTTTCTGAAGTTGGAAACCTGGGCTGCATTCATGGTATGTCACAGAATGAAGTTTAGAAAGCTTGAAATATTAGCCTAGTAAAAAAAAAACCTCAGTCCCTGCTTTTAATCTCTCATGGCTGTAGTGCTCAGCTTCTATGTGCAGCATCAACACACCATCAGCCTTTTTCCAAAGAAAGCCACTCCCCATTAACTCTCCAGGGCTGAGATTGATTTTATTTAAACAGTTCTCACTCGCTAACCTTGCTCCATCCTTTATTTAAGACTTTGCTAATGATGTATTTTTTTCCCCTTAATTTACCTAAGCATATAATGAACGCTCACACCCGAAATGACCTCATTAAACCAGCAAGGACTTTGTGCGGATACGATTTAGTGCACAGACATAAGGCAGAGAACTCTCTAAATGGAGAGTTTTTAAACATTCTGTAAAATCTCTCTTGACTACAAGCCAGATTCTTACTGCTGTAAATTGACTTAGTTCCAACAGCTTCAATGAAGCTACACTGATTTACTCCACTTGAGGGTCTTACCCTATTATTCTTATTTATTGAACTTGCCACCTTTTGCTGCTACAACCTAAACTTCCATCCTCTAGCAGCAGGGTTGCTATCTAAAACAGGTGTTTCTGCAGTAATATATGACTTAAGAGACTTAAAACTACCTGGAGTATTTCATTGTCCTCTTAAAGTGTTTATAATAATTCTTGTTGACTGTCCCAACTCTCACCAATCAGCTGCAGAGTTGTTTGCAGGCTGAACCTGATCAACAAAATATTCATTCCCCATACAAGCATGAGCTGCTGTATCTGTTCATAGACACTTTTTCTCTCTGCTGGACAAAGGCCTTTCCTGGTCTCTGTGCAGTGTCTGAGACAAAATGAAGTCCAAGTTTTTTTGTTGGTTCCAGAAGAACAGGCCTGATATACAGAAAGCAGGCTAATTTCTGGCTCCACAAAAAAACTGCAAGATGAAAAAATGCATTGCAAAGGAAAAATAAAAACCTGTAAATCCAGAAATTTATTTTGTGCACTGCTTGTAGCCCTAACGGGAGTGTGACTGTCCCACCATGCCAGTCTGCTGCTCCTGCAGCCCTGGGCTTGCTCTACCCTGTTCTCTCCTGGGAGGAATTCAGACTGCTGCTCCAACCTTGACACAGCTATGATCAACAGAAGTGTCTGAATTTGTGCTTTTGGGGGTTAGCTCATAGGAAGGTACAAGATCACATGGTTCGGATGCCTGAGAGCAGTCAAAGACCTGCATAAAGCCCTGTGTGTTCATAAAAGCAGCTGGGCACCAAACCCACAGGTTCACCAAAAAATTGTAGTGGTTTTCTACCTGTCCAGAAATAACTGCCTGTGGAGCCCTTTGATATCAGGGATACCAGCAGACTTTATCTCATAAGGACTAAGGAAAGAAGCCAGCAATTACCCGGGTGCTAATGAGAGCTGTGCATCCATACACACATGCTGCAGTGATTGCTCTGCAGAGAGATCAGCAGTGGTTACACTGATAAACTGCCAGCTCACTACATGTGATTGGTGTTATCTTCAAACCCGAGCTTCACAAAAAAAAATCCCCCCTTTGGGATTGAGGGGAAGCCCACGGAGTGTCAGGGGCCAACGCCATAAGAAATCATACTGAATCATAATATGATTTAGCAAATTCACATTTTCTTCAGGTCCAGCAGAATTCTATTTAAGTAACTTACAGAAAAGCTGACATTTTCTGTTAAATCTCAAAGGACTAGAATGAAGGAGCTACATTTAGCACAGCCATGTTCCAGTGATACCTGAGCAGAGAGGCAGGCAGCAGCAGATCTTATCCTTGCTTCACTTGTTCTCGCTGTTTCTAGGTCAGCCCAAATACTCTGATGGTATGAAACAAGCACACCAAAAATGCATAACCACCACCAAAAATAATCTAAAAGTCCTTAAAAAGAAATGCACATGTGTTTATTTACTGCACTATAACTGCAACATCAAATACAACGGTATTTTCATTTCAAAAAGGGACACATGCAATAAAATACTCTGATTTTATAATCCAATTCAACACAGTTCATTGGTAACAGTGGAGCATCAAAGAACAGGTAAGGGCTTGGGATGATGAATTTCCAGTTTCTTGATCCTACTTGCAAACAGCAAAGTCACATCATATTTTATTTGTCATCGAGGGATAAACTTTTGGAATAATGTGGCTGGATCACAGAAGGTTCCAGCTGCCCTTAACTCCCCTATGAGTCTTGAAGAATCAGATTTTTTTACTTAGGAAATATTATGCTTTGACAAGTATGAGGAATAGACAGTATTTTCCAAGCAGAGAGCAGAAATCCTTCCATGTTATGCCACAGCTGAGGTACAAAACAAGGGCCTCTGCTTCACAGGTACAAAGAAGCCAAGGCTGAGAGTTCCTTTAACTATTGCTCTGAAGAATGAAATCAGGCCATTTTCTGCAATATTTCATTTTAGCTTTCAATTATTTATCTGCTCATGGGGCTTCAATCAATTTAATCTGGCATTTCAGCTATGGAATAAATCCACAATACACAGGAGGTGTCCCCAGCTCAGAAAAGAACACCAAAAATTGTTCTGAAATACTCAAATCATACCTCTTAACTACTTAAAAGGCCCTGTTCTTCATTAGAAACAGGGCCTTTCTTCCTTATTCTGTCATAGCTATTCCCACACCACAGGCTTTTATTTTTAACATTTCCCATGAAGTTTCGTGGGACTAATTTTGAAATAAGGTTCTAAACACTGTAAAAAAACCTATAGACTCAGGGCCCAAAATGTTACCATTTCTAGCATAAACTCTCCTGACTTTCATGTGGGACTTTTCAGCTGTCCAGCTTTCAGAACAATGACCTGATTTGTTTTTGTACATCTTGTGTGGCATAACACCAAGGATGACTTAGCTCTAACAATTTACATAAAACATAAGGTCAGTCTTTTGACACAGCTGCATTTTTACTGAATTTCACAGAGTCAGTATACAGAAGCTTAGAGCTTTTTGAGGCAATTCTAGCAAATAGGAGGATTTATCTATGAAAACAAAGAGTTCCAAAAGTACATGGAAATCTGTAGAGCAAAATATATATCTCTGTATAATTTCCCAACACAAGCAACAGGCAGTTTAGAAAAATATGATTGTTACAGTCTTTCTGAACCAGAAAAGAAAGGATTTAAAAAATAAGTTCAGCTTTTCACAAAGCCATATTTTTAATAAGAAAATAGAGTGGTCCACATTTCCCTGAATAAGCCTGAAAGGTTAAAGGAAGTTCCAAGCAAAGCAAGGAGTCTGACTTGGACTTGATATCAGCTGTGATAACATGCACATGTACAGAGACAGCTGCTTGGCTCCAGTATTGTTTACCTTAGAAACGAGCCTAATTTATCACAATTGTATTCAAAAATCATAAATAACATGACAAAAGTGGAACTGGTCCCCACAAGGCAAATAATTATATTCAAACAAGCAAAAAGTGACATCAATCCAGTTATTTTCTTGTGACAGCTAAAAGGTATTTTGTACCCAACTGTTACATTGTACAGCACATGTATAAACACAGATTATTATTGCAGACTTTGCTATCAGCTACTATACATAAACAAGAAGAGATGTTCATGCTGTAATTGCCTCTAAGATTTTTGTTCTACTTGAATATTAACATTTACAAAAGCTGAGGTGGAGACCGAAATTCAAGCCAGGATTTCAACATGCAAAATGACAGGGTTCACAGGAAGGTTTCGTATCCTCCCTATTACTGATTTTTCGAAGTGGATAGGAGCTCTGAAGAATTTTAAAACCATTCATAATATGAGTTTCTCTTGTGAACAGCCTTTGGTTTTCCCTGTGCCCACAGGCAGGTGATTTAACATGGGACATGCTGGTAAAATTTAGACTCACATCCATAAATCTCCTGTTAAGGAGAATTCACATTTTAGTTTCAGGTCACTTCTAAAAGAAGGTAGCAAAATGCATCTCAATATTTTCTGATTTTTAAATTAAAAGCAGAGAACAGTTTGATCACAGAAACTTTGCTCCAGGCTGTCCTGAATAATTATTTCATTTATCAGTTAGAATTTCTTATTAATTCTGTTCAATGTGAGAGCAAATCCTTTCACTTTGTTGCAATTTTTGTGAAATATATGGGATATTTACTCACCCTGAATGGAAGTCTTAGCACATTAAACATTTCTTTAAACTTTCTTCTAGCTTGAAACTAAACAAAAGCACAAAAACTGCTGGAAGCAAGATTGATGGAGTGTTGGTGAAGGCATCCAAAACTGTTTAAAATCCAGGCTTATGAATTAAATTGGGCTCAAGACAGCCCACTGCTCTGAGGAGTGAGGACCTGGGTTAACACTGGACATGGGTTATATTGCCAGTAAACAACAGTGCAGCTTCTGGGTCTTCCACCACTTTTCAGTGTCAGGGGAGAGTTACGTCCTATGAAAGGCAATGACAGAAAAATGCAACACCTGCATTATTGCTTGTGTAATTGCATCACAGTGGTCCAGTAGAGCCAAGTAAAAAAAAAAGAGAAGAAGGCATGCTGCTGAAAGGGAAGCTCTGAGGCTGGGCAGATGGAGTGTGCCCTCCTGGAATCACCTGATAAACGCAGTTAACACAAAATAAAAGGGAAAGAAAGTTGAAAGAGTCACACTGATCAAAGGGAAAACATCTACTGAGGCAAAAATTAAATAAGGGTCTTGGAGCAAGACAAAGGTGTGTCTGTTGCCTTCCAGTTAAGCCCATGTACGAAATGGAGGCTGGAATTTGAGGACAGACACACACATAGCACGTGCAACATCCAAACACCTTCAGAAACAGCCAGTGTTCAAGCAATGCCTCACAGGTTAAATTCTTACAGGGTTTGATCTGGGAATGTGATGGAAAAATCATCTTGGGTGTTTTTCAGCCTAAAGACTGGAACGCAAACTCAAAGCTTATCAAATCTCATCAAAGCTCATTAAAACATGTACCTTTAAACTCTTCCAGTTTCCCTTTAAGACGCAGTTTCTCTTAAAAGCTGCACTTAAAAGTTACATTGAAATGGAATGTCACCTTTCTTTAGAACAATAATTATGCTCCCCATTACATATATATATATATTTCATGGCAGCAGAAGGTACTGTACAGAGGCATTCATTTGTTCATATCTGCAGTGAAACAAAGTCTGTGGTGTTCTGTACTTATTAGACTTGACAAAAGAAATAATTTGATTTTGAAGATGGGAATCACTTCAGGAGAAATAACAGCCCCTGCCCCTGAGTTACAGCAGGAGGCCTCTCAGCTGCTGAGGGCGGTGGCACTGCCCTCCAAACTCACCTCTCCTTTTTAACACACAGCTTTTCATGGAGCAAAAAGGAGCTAAAATAAATGGCTTGCTATAGGGCTTGATAAATGAGTTGTGAAATCAGTTCGTTAAAAGCGATCATTTTAGTTTTCTTTCTATTTTTTTTTCCCCCTGGGTCAGAAAAAAGGGTTCTGGCTTATTTAGGGTGTATAACAACCACAATGGAACACTCCTGGCAGCTCAAGGGCACAGCCTCTGGCTGAGCAGCACCTGGGAGCTCTCAGCCCAGCAGTGACAGTGCGAGGGTGACAGAGCTGCAGCTGAGCCACCAGCCCTCTGCACTGACAGAGGGGCAATTTTCTGCACGCAGTAATTGGATTACACATCAAAACCTGCTTAGAGAGGAGAAGAGAAAAAGGCTCTGGACAGGCTATGAACAATGCTAATAGCAAAGCTTTCATTATTAATAATTGTTTATTAAGTGACACCCTCACACTCTTGTCTGTAGATGTGACTATTAAGAGCAGTCCCTGAGCCAAAACTGAAGGAAGATGAGGGCAGGACATGGCCAGGAGACTCAGAAGAGATGACTGGCCAGGACTAGAGTCCCCTCAGACAGTGATGAAGGCTGGTTTGACACAGGGGACAGCAGAAACAGCCAGAGCATCTGCAGGAGGAACTGCAATGGGGAAAGAAATTACTGTTTTTTAAACTTATTGAAACTGGACCAGATGTTTTACTGTGGGTATTGAGGAAGAACAGCCACTGGAAACACTTAAGGTGATAGGAATGACCTAGGCTGTGGAAGAACTGCAACAGGAAAAGAAAATTAAAATACTGGGATAATTTACTTTGGAAAGGAAGCAAAGCCAAATCTCTGTCTTCATAAGAGAAAGAAAGACAAAACACGGCCTGCAAAGGGTAGCATTGGTCCTTCTGCTTCCCTGTATTTAACACAATGTGGCCAAAAGAGGGAAAATCAAACCATCCCCACTACTCAAATAAAAAGTTTCTGATCCAAAACCAGTTCAGGAGAATACCTTTTCCACACAACTTGGAATAATGGAACTTGCTGATGTAAATGGTTCTGAAGCCATAAAGAACTAGCATTCCGTAAGGCACTGGATAGGCTTGCCCCCAAAATCCAGAAGACTAAAGACAACACCTGACATTTACTTGAAAAGGAACAGAAAAACTCCCACTTCTGTTCTGCAATGCATTTCTGCCTCCTGAGGATTGAACAGAGACCATCATGACTAGCTTTCAATCTATAATAGCATTTCCTGTATCTTTTCCTGGAGCATCAGCACCCACCACCTACCATTAACCTGTCACTGAGGGGTTTTAATTTAGCAGTTGCTTCTGTATTTAATGAAAAGAAAAAAAATCTTCCAGGGCCCAAATCTCAGCTTGAGTGAATCACCCTGAGGGGAGCCTCCTTTCACAGTCAGGGGCATGAAACTGAACTGTGCTGACGGCCGCTGTCAAAATTTTGTCTGGCAGAGGGGGATGGCAAGCCCTCGTTCCTGTGTCATTAGTCCTGGACTGCTCTCATTATGCCAGACCCACGAGTTCCTCTCTTGCACTGAGATACCAGGCTGCCTTTGGAAGCATTGATGTCTCCTGCTGCCCCCACTGGGATGCTGCACCTTAAGCTGTGCAGTTTCACCTTACCCACATTTTACTAGGAAGAGGGTTGTTATCTCACAGGTACAATGAGGTTAAATCTGGCATTTGCTGAAGCAGGTTAGGGAACGGAGGTGCCATTTAGGCTACAGTTTGAACTGGTATATTCCTGATATATATTCCTTATTTTCCAGGTCTACTGATAACTCTCTGGTAGACATATATTTATATTTTAAATTGGATAAAAAACCCAAATGTGTGTCAGATTATTCTACCCTGCTTTGTTGTTTCGTTTTTTAGTTTTTTAGGGGTTTTTTTTGTAATTCAAGAATCTTAGTTTTGTTTTACCATTTAACAAGTGTGACATGATCCCACAATTCTTAAATGGACACGTACAAGTCAAAATGCCTAAAACATCCTGCAGTTACCCAACACCTACAACTAACCTGTTTATATCCAAGTATAACCAACAGATATCCTTTTTTTAAATATGGCAAAAGTAATAAGATTTATTGATTTATTTCCCAATGCCACAAGTTGCCTGCACCAAAAATATTACCTTTAGTATTTTAATAAACGGAGAGTTTCTTAACTTCTGAGTGTTACTAACAGCTGACAGATAAATTAATGCAATAAACTTGTAATGGCTCAGAGCAGGTCAATGATCTGGGAACAGCTAAGAATATCCTCAACAGCCCCCAGCAATCCTGGCAGAAGCTGGTATAGTTTTTCTGGACAAACGTGTTTTCAGCTGCAGCCTAGCAAATGATACTGTCCAAGGGGTAGTAAAGTCTCCAAAAGCAGCTCTTACAGCCAGCTGGGTACATAACCTATGACTTGAAAGACATCTATGATGCCTGGAAAATACATGTTTATTGGGGGTTTTATACCAGCATTTCTTGAAAGGCAAAACTATTTTTCCAGTTTCCTATGGTGGATAATTTATTTTCAGTCTGTAATCTTTAGTTATTCCAAAAGGCTTTCTTTGGTCTGGGAATCTCTGTCACACAGCGCTTTTGGCTGTTTTTTTCCCTGGAGAAAAGAGGACAATGTAATCTCTTGTCAACACAAGTTAAAAGAATTATTGTAGATGAACTCACTTTTCAAATCTCTTTAGTGCTAATGAGATGTGTATGCACACACATCAAAGTAAAACATTCCCTATTTAATACTGAAAAGGAGATCAGATGTAGCAAACTCCTGAGGTCTAGAGCACCTCAAGAGAAAATACTATTTCTTCTGATGTGTAGAGATCACCATCTGTCTATCTAGGAATGGCCATTTTTTGGAGACCTTTCTTCTCTCTGAGGTCTACAAATACTCCAAGAAAAAGGATTATGGAGAAGCATAAAGCCCTTCAAAAAGCTGTCCAAATCATTCAGTGATACTAGGTGGTTTTATTAGTCAGCCTACTAGCTTTATTTACAGCCTCAAATGTTGGAGTTTTCTAAGTCTCTTGGTCAGTACAAATAAAGTAGCACTTGACAGAAATCATGACTGGTCTGGAGATCGAGTGCTAGCAGAGGAATACAACATTTTTAATGCATGTGCTTAGAACTGAAGATGTTTTTCATACAGACATTTCTGGAGAGGGCATATACAAATAACATTTAATATCATTTAAATTGCTGGCTGGAATAAGAGAAAGGGCTGTTAATAGACATGGGGCACAATAGCAATTTTCTACCTCAATGTATTGCTGCCATGGAAAATTCTCTGGAAAGCATCAGGCTTCAAAATCAATTACAGTTTACAAACGAGGCTTGCTCTCATGCCAAAGGTTGGGTTTGAAGTGTGCCTTTGGGTAATGTCTTACTGTAATGCATGGGCAATGGAGTGCAGGATTTTGCCTTCAGCACTGCAGGGTCATTAATGTGCTCAAACAACTCCTGATTCCAAGAGTGCAAGAGCTGGGAGAGAGCTCTGTGAACAGTCTGGTGTCTGCATGGAGTACAGACCAGGTGCACAAACCACTCACAACCTCAAACTTTTCCACGTGTTTCAGAGGATTCAGCACCCTTTGACTGTGGCTGCATCTGGGCTGGGGCAAAACAGTGAAAGTCCTCAGCTGCAGACACATCCAGGGTTCTGTGCATCCCATGTTTTGGCAAGGGAAGGTTTAAGGCAGTGGCCCCAGTCTGAACCTGAGCTATAACACATCTCAGTTACATCTGGATGTCAGAGATGTATGAGCTGGGGATTATATAGGCACAAAAGTGAGCATATAACCACCAAATCATCTGTGAGCAAAGATGAGGAACTGTGCTCAAGATTTTAAAGACTGGTTTGGAAACAGTATGATTTAGTTTGTGTTTTGAGGAATCTGAGCTTTGTACAGTTTCCTGGAAGCTGGACTGAGCAGTTTGTTTTCATTATCCCAATTACTGACTTGATTAATATTTACACACACTTCCAAGAATCAGTATCACAAGCTTTAAAAAAACAAAACAAAACCACAAGAGAATAAAAAAGAAAGTAAATTTTGCATTTACATCTCAAGATAATTTTTGTGATTCTTTTTCTTTCTTTCTTCACCAGAAAAATCTCACACTTGCCTTGGACAGGTGAGGCAAATGACATTATGGAAGACTTTAATTGTTTTCGATGACAGGAAGTCCTGCACTTTGGATAGTTTTCATGACAAAGTAGAAATATTCATCTCTTCTGTGAGATATTCAGATTATTTAAATTAATGAGAATGGATTGACTGAGATTTAAAGCAAAACTTTCCAAGATTACAGACAGAGGACTTACAGAATAAACTGATTGCAAATCCAGCAGCAAAAGTGTGTTTCAAATTTAGTTGTTTGGTTTTTTTTTAAATGTGCCACAACACTGAAACATCAAGGTGATGATGCAGCGATCCTCTGTGCAGAATTTTTTTTCTCCCTGTTACACTCTCCCATAGTGTCCAATGCATTTGTGAACCCATACAAATCACTCAGACCAGAAGGGCTCGGCAGAAAGAAATCTGATGTGAGATTTTGCGCTTTCATAGAAAAAACTTTTTTATCTCCCTACTGATTTCCATTTGCAGCTTTATTATTCCTCATTATTTTTACTCTCTCAGCGGTATTTTACTTTCATCACCTGGAACAGCTCAGCAGAACCCAGAGAACTGCAATGTAGCTGTTTCACAGAAAGGTGTGTGCACACCTACACACATCCACAACCACACAGAGCAGGTTTTGTTACTGCCCCTCTTCCCCCACACTTCTTTTCTGAAGGAAGATTTAATTTGACATGGAGATGTGTGTGATGATTAACTCCTTGCTGGGCAGCCACAGGGGTTTCTTCCCCCAGGGCTGGCAGTAATTTTTAGAGGAATGTGCATGGCACTTGCACAGCTGATCAGGAGAGGAGGAGGTGTGTGCTCTGCCACCAGAAAGAATGGTTGCAAAGAAGGAATTAATATGCCTCATTCTCTGACAAATTATAGCTCCTCTCCCTCTGGCTCCTTCATAAAAGAAATCACAGGCCCTCCTTTGCTTCCTAAAGTGAATGTCTTATTGCTCAGTGTACAGGGACTCTCCTCACCTTTCCACTTCCAGTCCCCTCTGCCTGCTCTGAGAGCTCCTCTGCTACCTCCTGACAGTCAGGTTTTTAGCCCACATCAGCTCAGCTCCGGCTCCATGCTCCCCTTGCACTTTGACTGATACATTCATCATCCCTGCTGTCTTTCTTTCAATTTCCACTCTTCTTTCCACTTTTAGCAGGCTTTTGTAGTTTTAATGCAACACTAGCAAACCCAGTATAGTCAGAAACATTATTAGGAACACAGTGAAAGCGTCCTGGTGGTGGAAGAGTCTCCTCAGAACACTGAAAGAAGCCTTGTTATTCACTCCATTTTAAACCATTAAAACTGAAGAAAAGCTGTTTAATAGCCAACAGTCAGACTGTACAGACTCTGCTACAGTCATACTGTAGCAGAGAGGGGGAGCCAAAAAGATTCTGAGATTTTTTCCCTCTGTAGAGCCTGTACTCTTGTCCCCTGTGTTAATTGTGACCCCTTTTGTAAGGCTTTAGAAACTGATGGACACCTCTCCTCTCTGTGTTTAGCTGCTCTACTTTCACACTGCCTGCTTTCCTAATCCTGTGCCTAAATTGAGCTCCATGCTGTTGTACCTCCTGATTCTACACCTTTGCTTCTTTAATAGAACTTTAATAATTCTGTTAAATAAGTGCCTTCCTCCTTCAGTCTGTCAGCTACAATGTTATTTTAGACCTTATGTGGAAAAGGACACCAAGTACCCCATACTGATATGCAGAAGAGAAATTCCTCCTGCAGCATAGGCAGCAGAGGGAAAGTATCTGTTTCTTCTGCTAATTTTTTTTTTCATGATTACTATTGTGGCTAAAACCATGGGACAATAAGGGATAGCTCTCAGAAAACAATTAGGCAAAACACCACTAAGAATGGCTTCATCACTCTGGAGAGAGAATTGATTTTACATTAAAAGATAACGTTCAAATGTACATTAAAATTTTTGATAAATCAGGCATAGAGTTAGGTAAATAGATGACAAGTTGCCACAACTTTAGATTGCATAGAAATCTGCTTGACTGTCTTTGATACAATCAGTTTATACAGTTTCAATAAACCATTAATAGAAAAGAATCCTAGGTAGGAGTCTTGTTTCCAGGGTGGTATTATTAAAGTAGTTCCAAATTCTGCTTTACTGACACTGAGCCAAGCTGCATCCCAGGCTTTATAACCCATTACCAAACGCCTCTTTATAAAGTAAAAACCCCAACAAACCAAACCACAAAACTCCACAAACACAAAAAACCTTAAAAAACCCCATTTTTTTTTACAGACACAATTAGAGATACAAGGTTTTGTTCAGTGCTCATAAATCTGTTCAGAAAATTATGATCTGGTTTTAAAAGTTCTGCTAGAGAGATGCTAAAAAAAATATATTCTTTTTTTCTATCTTCCGACTGTATTCCACCTCTCCTGATCCAGGTGGGCTGGAGAATACAGTAATTGGAAAAGAAATCTGGTAAAAAAATAAGAACAAGAGAAGGTCCACCCCCACTCGTTTTGAAGTCAGTAGAAACATTTCCATTAGCTTCTGCAATCACTGTATCCAGATACTGAAAAAACAGCTCAAGATTTTGAAGAGAATAGTCCAAATCTTACTTGGGCTGAATGTCAACCACTCTGTTCAAACATGGTTCTACTGTGCCTGCTCTCCAGTTTACACTCTGGTGCATGACCACATGTTCTCATACTTGCTCTGACTTCAGTTGTAAACAAGAATCTGATGTTAAAAATCACCCAGAAAATCCCACAGCAACACAATCCTTCAGTATTGTTTGCTGAAAGATAGCAGAAACATTGCAGAATTATCCTTAAACAGTGGATGAGTGGATGGTGGTTGTTAGTTTGACCACAGATATGCATTTATACATATATATATGTACATACATACACATACACAATCTCTATATACATATTATAAACACAATAATAAAAAAAATTTGTAAAAATATTAATTTTGCTCAAATACCTGATTAAAGTGGATTAGTCTTATGTTGCAATTATGTGATCTATCCAGTTGACATGATGGCCATGTTAGAAGCCCTAAAATCTACAACAGCTGCAATTAAAAACAGAGTCTTTGCACTTGTGCCAGTCACCTGGCGCCACGCCGAGAAGTTACGTTGGAGGTGGGCCCTGGTATGTCAGCATCAGCTTGAAGGAGCGAGCGAAGTTGTTGGCCAGCGTGCAGCTGTGGCTGTGCTCTGCCAGGGGCAGCAGGAAGGCCAGGAGCAGCAGGAGCAGCAGGAGCAGCTGCAGGGGCAGCGCTGCCCGGCACACGCGGTGCAGGTAGGAGCACACGCCCCCAGAGCGCCTCTGCAAAACACAAACCAAAGAGCGGCTCAGCAAAACACAGCTCTGGGGAGGGCTGCTTCAAACACATCCATCTGCCAGGGAGAAGGGCAAGGCAGCCCCTGCTGGCTTTGGCCCTAGGATCCAGCCTGGGTGCTGGATCTGAATTTAACCGAATTTAAATTATGTCTTTTAGGAAAACATTTCATTATTTTCAAGAATTCCCTGCTGGAAACTGTTGCTTTCTAGAAGGAAAACACTGCTGACTTTCTAGAAGAAAATGATTGCTTCCAAGCCCATTTTCCATGCTGATGCCCACATTGCTGACTGGTTCCCTCAAAGCCACCATACAGCACAGAAGGTCTGTCTTTGCTCCTCTCCAGTCAGTAAAATGAGAGTGCTGGTGCCTGGAAGAGAGGAACAGCTTCTGCTCTCTGCCAGCACAAAGGAGCTTCATTTGCAGCTCACCCAGCTCCGAGTCATCTGCCCTGCAGCACCATGCATTGACTTTGAGGTCTACAAGACTGGAGGTCAGAAAAGAGGCCCCACAGTGCACCCTGCCTCAGTACAGCTCATACCTTACCAGACCCAGCTTAAAACTTTATATGATGCAAAAGAATAAGAGGAACAGAACACTGACAGTGAAGGAGACATTAAAGGCAGATTTATTTCTGTGCAGCCGTGGGGGATACACACAAAAGAGGCCCATTACACCTTTCTTTATGCTGGTGCAAACAGAGAGTAGGTGAGTTAACGTCATAAATTTGATCTGGTTTAGCATGACCAGGAGACTATGGCTACAGAATTCAGAAAAGATTAATTAAGAAGGGAGATTTCCACTGCCAAGATTCCTGGGTAAGTCCTGCCAATGAGCTGAACAGTGTGAGTTTCCAAAAGAAAAAAAAAAAAATCAACTCTCTTGAAAAGAAGTTGGATAAAAAGGGCTCAATAACCCACTTATTTCATCAAATAAGGATTTATACAATGAGCATAAATGCAGTGCTTAATCAGCTATATTAGGTACCAGCCTACATCATAAATGTCAGCACAGAACATCCACTGAAGTGGGACCCACGTTTTCCACAAAGGGAAATTAATTTATTGTGTTCAAGTCACAGGCAATGTCAATCCTGCAGCAAAATTAGGGCTTCTGCCCACTACAGGGTATTTAACAGGCAATGCCTTTGTCCCACTCTAGCACTGCTGCCTTTTCCCCAACCTGGAAATGAAACTTGAGATAATTTTGGTAGGAAGGTAATCTAATGAACATAAATAGTCCATGGGAAACATCAGGAGAGAAGATATGGAGGAGATTGATGGTAGAAGAAAGTAATTATGCCTTTCGCTATTTTTAATGATCTCTTCCACTGCCTTCTAAATTAATCAGTCCCTTGTAACTCCATATAAATGCTTACAGAATTAATTACAAAGGTAAATATGCAGCTGCAAGTACACATCATGAGACAGTTGTGCTGCAAAATCCTTCTGTTGTAGTTGGTTTGCTTCCATTATATTGAATGGCTGATGAGATTTAATTATTGTGTCAGGCAGATGTAGAGGCAGCAGTGCAACAGCTGCTTGCTCTATCATTTCTGGCCCACAGTATCTGGGTTGTAATTTCTTCACTGATGCCAAGAAAAACTCAGATCCCTGGACACTGGAACTGTCAGTGGATAAAGTGTACATGCCAGGATGTGAGTGGGACTGACTCAGCACCACTGGGCAACTTTCCTGGGTAGAGAGATTATCTACCCATGAAAGCAAAGCTTCACCAACCTGGCTGCCTTGTAGATGTCATCTGCTCCTACTGTGACCTGTTCTCAAAAGTACAAGGCAGAAGTAGCTGTACTAATGAGACTTTCCCTTCTCTAGTCCAGACCTGAAATCCTTCTCTCCCCCTGGATATCACTTGCCTGTGGGCTGAACTAAACCTGGAGGGTCTCATGTTTACAGTCAATGCTAAATCCATTATGAACAAGAGCAGCAGCCACAACTCTTGGTCAGAGCTCTCTGGGCTTGTCTCTGTAATGCCATGAAACAGCCACTTCTTGATGTGTTCAGTGTGAACCAGTGCACTGTCATTCACAGCTGTTTTCACTGATAAAGATTTGTCATCCCTATTTCTTCATTGCATCCATACTATGCAGCAATATGACAAATACATTTATTATCTATAAGGAAAAAGACCCTTGCCAGGCTCCAGAATCCATACGCAAGTTTTTTTGTAGATATTAACAGGCACAATAAGTCTTAATGCTGATATTGTTAAAGGGTAGGATCCTGAGAGTGACTGTTCAATAGTCCATTAAAACTGGAATCCTCAAAAATGTTCTCACAAACTCAAAATGGGACTTAACACCTCTCACTGACACAGTTGTGAGGACCACCAGTCTTCCTAGCAACACCTAAAACTTTTGTTTTACTGCTGTCAATCCTTTAGAATTGATTTTGAATGCCACTTCAATCTGAAACTATTTTTTCATTGCCAGGCCAGTTGCAACACTTCTCTCCCCTGTTACATCTTTCTGCCAATGAACTGGTGGGAAATGTGAGCGTTTCCAGTTGAGCCTTGTCCCTGTTCCTGCCACAGTCCAGGGAGCAGGTATCTTAGGGTCACTCAGGCCTGTCACTGGTTTCCTATGATGACCACACTGCCAGTTAGCCACTAATGTTTTTCCTACCCTGATTCTTCTACCAATGCAGCATCTGATGCAGAGCAGTTCAATGACTCTGCCTTGATTTCTATAGCAAAGACTATTAATGCAATTCAAATAACATTTCTCAAAGTGCCTTGCTTTCAGATATACCACAAGAAGCTGAAAAATAGTATTGCTTTTCACAGCTCATCCTCCAGAAAGAATTAATGCAAAATGGATTTATTAACAAGCTCTCATTTGCTCTCCTTGGAGCTTTCTGCAGAGGAGGATACTCAGGCTAACCATAGCAAATCCTAGCTTTAGAAAAATCTGTAGAGGGACAGTTATCTTGGGTTAGAACTTCAGAGAAGGAGAAATATTTTGTCTTTATCTGCTGCTTCTCTCCCACCTGCTTGCTGGGTTTATAGGTATTTCTGTTCAATGAACTTTAGTCTTCGATGCCTAGCTCCTCTGTTTTGTTTGCTCACACAGCAAGATCAGAATCTTGTATTTTAGACTCCATTTGTTGTCATGGGAATGACTCAGCTATAGCAAACATGGTATTATGATGCCTCTGCAGGACTGAAAATGAGGCCCACAGGAGCTGTGAGGGTTTGGTGTTTTCAGCAAATTTGCAATGATAAACCTTTAATAAATGAGGGCCTCAACCTGCACACACTGAAATCCACAGGAGATTTATCCTAATTTCAGTGTCTGCAGTGGGATTATGCACAGGAACAACTAAATAAAGTCAGGATCAGGAACTATTTGTCTGTGGAGGCCAGCAGGTTTCTTACGAAAGGATTCATTAGTTATGTGCCCAAGTTGTTGTGACATGAAACCTACATTAGTTCCATTGCTTTGTGCTTGCTGGAACAATTGGTGATTTTACTATTTTTTTTGTCATAGTACTATAGAAGTGTTAAAGGATAAAAAAAATTGAAGATACACTAAGTTTTAATAAGAAAGATGATACATTTGGAAAAAGCGTGGAAAATTTGAGGCACTAACTCTCTTTCTGAATATGAAAAAAATAGCACTTCAATTTTACTAAGTCAAGACATTTCTTTAGATATGTGATGTGAAAAATAGATGCTTTCAGGATGTGGTGACCTGAGACCATGGCACCAACAGGAAATTCAGGAGGCCAAGGTTCAAACCTCTGCTCTACTGGACTCAAAGTGATCAGGGTCCTGGAGTCAGGACACAGTTCCAACCCTTTAGCACATCATTCAGTGTTAGAAAAGGATAGCCTAACACAGTTCCACCTTTGCAAGAGACAGTTTGAATTTATCATTTTCATATGAGATGGAAGGTTGATGATGAGAAAGATGAAAAGGTTGGAACCACAACCCTTGCTACACAGCAGAATTCCCCTTTCCCAATCACTCTAGCTACTGACAGTAGCACAGGTACCACCTGTACCACACCCATAGTGCCTGCAGTGCATGTGTCAGATATAGGCTCCACCAAATATTCTGAAATCAAATCTTCCTCTAAGAAAAACTGGCAAAGCTCCAGCAAAGTAAATAGAATTTTAATTTCCACCATCTTAGAATAACAGCTGGAATACCTGGGTATTGAGCCAAAGTGTCAGAGACATTTTTGAAACACATGGAAAAGGAATAGGTTGGCATTTAAAAAGAAAATATACTTTTAAAGTTCACCATCAAGAATAAATGTCCTCCTCCTTCTCCCTCAAAATACCAGGACAAGCAAGGACTGTCAAGGGGTGGATGGCTGTGTTTTGTGTAATGCTAAATGCATGCTTGTTCCAAATGAACTGCACTGGCTGTGAAAATTCACATTTGTACTTGATTCACGTTGGGGCATTTGAATGACAAGCATCGGTTTAGATCTAGGGAGTCCTCAGAACTTAAATCTGTTTGCAGTTAATAACTCCTTACCAAAGGCACCGTGAAAAATCACTTGGATGGGAAACAGCAGAAAAGCACTTTAGAACTTGCTACATAATATCCCTGTGTAAGTTGCTGAAGTGTTTTACTAAAAATCAGTGACCCCCCCCGCCCCCATCCCGGTTTGCTGTTGACCACATTCCAGGATATAAGAAAACACACAGTTAATCTAGCTATTTGAGAGAGCAGAGCAATATAGCATCTTACACCAGCCTCATTAGCGGGGTTTTGCTGCTGCTTGTATGTCACCAGCGTGCCTGACAAAAATCATACCTGCACCACTGAGTCAGTGATCCAGCAGAGAAACAATATTTAGTCTGGATTTATTCCTCTTACCTCAGAGTATTTCCTGAGAAATGCACTGCTGCCTGAACACTCCTGTTCTACCCAGGGATAAAGAGACCAATGCCTCAGTGTCCTACAGACACCACACACAGACACCAGCAGCCATTCCACTTCATGCCAGGGCTGTACCCAGCCCACATATGCTCTGTTCTACAGCAGCAGGTAGTAAGGCAAGCATAAATAATTTCTCCTTAATATTCTCAGCCTCCAGCTACTTTCAGTTCAGGCAATTTCCTGAGCCTGATAGGGCTTGTTCATCTGTTTAACATTCAGGGAATCTTTCTTCCAGATATTTGTCCAGTTTCCCCTTAAATCGACACAAACTATACAGAGTCCTCAATACTCTTTAGCAAGGAGTTCCAGCTGGCATGAAGAGCACACCCTTTGTGTTAACTTTGAACCTGGCTCTTCATCCTACAAGAGGAGATGGAGAGTCAGCCATCATCTACTCTCTCAGCACAATTCACAATGATGTAAAACCCTAAGTTAAATGCCAAGGCAGGACACATCCAGGCCTACCTCCACAGAGGGAAGGTCACATCATATTGGGCTTAAACTACAGCAATAGGGACAGAGGAAGAACTTCTTAACAGGAAGAATATATAGGCCTTGGAAAGGATCACCTACATAGGTAAGGATTCCACCATTTCATTATTACTCTGAGAATAAACAGAACTGCCAGGAAGGTTGAAACAACAGCTTGCCATACATTCCTTTCATCCTGAACAGGAGTATGCCTGGAGAGGAGTATTAAGCACCACCACTTGTTTTGGTGAAGCAGCTGCCTTATCAGTGGCATTTTGCCTCTGAGAGGCCCTCAGGTGTTTCTGACACTTGAGATCCCACTGGGTACTCAGCAATAACTCACAGAGGAAGGTTATTGACAACAAGAAGAGATCCAGGGGGATCACAGGCTGCTCTCTCAAACCAAAGCAAACTGGTTTTTTTACCTCAAAGTGAGATAGTTAGGAGCTGGGCTTCTCATCAGTTCTCAACTCACAGCCATGAGTGTACCTCTCCCAAGATAAACAACATTTTTCAAATCACACCTGGCCTTTTCAAGAGGGAAATAATTTAGGGGAGTTGGGTCTAACATGCTCTTGGGCAAAGTATAATCCTATAAACCACAGCAGGAACTAAGATCAGCCTCTGTTGATTAGAGGTTACATGGCTTCTGCAAAAGGACAGTGAGATCCTGAGTTCAGAACTGTATTTTCCTAAAAGCAAACACTGCCCAGGGCAGGCAACCAGCAGTGAGGAACGAGTAAGGGAGGCCTGGGACCCCATTGATCCACGTGTTTATCATTCTCCTTTGCATGAAGAGCTACCAGAATGAACCAGAATGCTGAACAGAGGTTAACTGCAGTCATACAAGCAATTTCAGCTCTGATGTTCTCCATCTTCAGGTTGCTTGACTTTGCAACCTTAATGTTCCTTTCAATCCTGAAGTGCATAAGCACGTAAACAGGTAAGTGTACAGCCAAATTAAAGACTGTTTTCTTCCTTAGGAAAGATTCTGAAATACCTCAACATGGCTGGGGGATAATCTAGAATCTTTGATGGAGGCTTCATTTAAAAGAAACAGAAAACAAGAAAGAGCCAGCAGTTCATATCTGAGGTTTCAGCAGCCACATATGGTGGACATTTCAAAACTTCTGCTGCAAAGTCACAAAGAACTAAGCACTGTGCCCAAACAGATTTATAAAGGTTAGCTTCTGTGTGCATATACAGCAGGACATGTTTCCAGGAGAAGCATCTCACAAGATAAGAGCTACAGCCTGATCTGTTAAAGTAGCACTGATTTCTATAACTCTCCAGACCTAAGCAAGCAGAAAAGGACCTCAGTCTTCTATATTCAGGAAGGCAGGCACGTAAAACAACTTTTCCCAATTTTCAAATTCCACTCATCCTTGCAAGTTAAAATAAACTAATTAAAATAAGCATAAAAAGAATAAAAACTGGAAGAAGGACAAAATATTCTGGAACTTACTTTGTTCAGTAACTTCAGTAGAAGTTACTGACATCAAAAGCTGGTTTATTATGTCAAAAATGTGTGTTCCCAGCTGTTTTGCCATTGACTTCTGTCAAGTCAAGATAAAACTTCTCTTAAATTTCAGCAGTCACCATACATAATTTAAATATATTTGCATTTTATTTAAATATTTAAAAATGTGATGGCTGACTTATAAATAAATAATAGGTAATGATTTTAAGAATTTTTCTTACAGTCCCTTTTACAGTTGTGTTAAAAACATTTTTTCAGGTATATACTGAAAATTGGTTGCATTCCGCTATTGCTCAGCAAATCTCTCTCTCTCACTCTTTACCTTTCAATTAGGACATAAAATTATATCTGCTGAGAAAAATCATTGTAAGAGATGTCCTTGGTGAAAATCTGCAGGTACTTCACAACATGGCAGGCAGCTGAAGGACACATCTCTGCACATAAATCAGGGAGCACCAACCACAGCACATGAACATGTAAAGAAAGTAACAGCCAGGTGTCCTGGGAAGCAGGATGTCACCTCCTTGCACCAGCACTGCTGCAGGCAGAGAGCACTGGCAAGGCACAGGTGTGGCAGGACCAGATAAACAACAAGCAAAGAGCCCCAGATATCAAACATTTGAGGACACTGTAAAGTAAATTGAAAAACGACATGAAACCTACAGAAATAAGAGCACACAGGCAGGGAGTCTCACAGGTGCAGTAATGTGATGGGAAGCTTGTGAGGCTGCTGGAAAAGAAAGGGGATGCTGCTGCTGGCTCAGCATGCTTAACAGTGGGTCTGAGTTAGGAATGGGCAGCCAGGATTTTTCTGGAGGTGGGGTTATTTTTGGGTTTTTTGGATTTTTTTGACTAAGTTTCCTTTCTGAACAAACATCACTGTAGGGAGAAAATAAGTCTATCTGCTAATTTTTAATGCTTAGATGCCCTTCATCCTGTGTTTGGGTCATGGTGCAATTCCTAAAACAGGTAAGCACAGGCTTATAGGCAGAGTGATGAAAAAAAATAACGAAGAGATATTATCTTTATCTATAAAAGAGGTATGGAAAACTGAGGAAAAGATAACTTTTAATAAGTCTTTTTCATTTTACTTAGACTGTAATTGTACAGAAGATTTCAAGTGGGTAACACCTAGCAGGACTTGAAGAAAACAAATGGGCCACACACTTTCAATAGAGAGGCAGAACTACCACAGGCACTAACACAGAATGTCATGCTTTTCTGCCATGAGGAACTCCCATCATATCTGCACTTGGGCAGAGCAGACCACTTCACTGTTTTCTTCCTGGATAACTGTGGCAGCTCTTGCTTTGCAGTTTCCTGAATGACTGCATTAATTTGATTGACTCCAGATCAATGGTATCTCTAAATAAGATTAAATTACGTGTTCCTTCTGTCTGCATGTTACAGGAGATTACTCTTAGCAGAATCTCAAAGGAAGTAATTAGCTGACCACTGATGTAATGAATTCTAATTATTTTGTTTGTACAAACAATAAAGCCAGATTGTTTGTTTAGCAAGGAAGTGTAATTACTCTGAGCACCTGAGAAAATAAATCAAACAGCGCTACCTAGACCTGTAAATAATGAGCCTTCGACTTCCTATTTATGCTAAGAATGCTCATGGAATATTTTCAGGTAGCTGGGAGCCAACCTTTGAAAGTAACATTTATCATAGTTATTATTGAGCACTTGCTAGATTATGTTCTTGAGTGTGCTAGGTATCCTGCAGAAATATCCATCTACATTGGCTGTCACTGGCACCTGCTAAAAATCCACTGCAGCCAGTGCAATTTCCTGCAACTGTTTTTTGTTAATCAACAAGAAGTTGCTCACATCACAATTATTAGGCTGTTCTGCTCCTAAGGGCACCAGTGGCAGGGGCATGTCCTCGGCAATGGATGCCCAAGAAAAAAAACACATCACTCTACATGGAGCAGCTCTATTCTGCCCAACATCTGGCCATGTAGGCTAGAAATGGAATAAAATCAGAAGGCAGTCAAATGAGAATGGTTGCAGCTGGGTCTTCCCCTTCTCCATGTTGATCTGCTGCTGCTGCTGCTGCAAAATTCTCACAGCTCTAACAGGAAAGACAAGCAGAGTCACTGGGGACCTCGTGCTGCAAAAAGCTGAGATCAGTCCAAAAATACCTCAACTTCTGCCACTTCTGCTGATTTTGTGTGACTCAAGAGCATGAGGGAGCTGACAAATTAGAGACAACCTGATGCTGCTTTATGCAAACTCACTGGTTGTTGCAAGCACAGTGATGCAACCATCTGCACCTCCTGGAGATACCAACTCCTGAGATCAGCCATTCTCTTCAAGGCAGTCAGCTTCCTTTACCATAGCTTTGAAAAAGATTTTCATGCATACAAAAATATTTTGCTTAACCTTTCTTTTGTTTTTAGCCACATTTTAGGTGTTAAATTTGAATTTAGAGTGAACTGCATAGCTTAGAATTCTGCAGTTGGTCTTGTTTTTCTTTTCTCTTAGGTCAAACAGCAATACACCCAAAAAGGATCAGCATTATTTTCTGGCTCTCTTAAGTGGTGCTCAAAAATATAATGGCAACACCATCTCACATCCTGATAAAACCTGAATGAAAAAAAAAAAAAATAAAAAGACATTTCTGCTTCCAGTACTTGGATTCTTGTTGAAGTGATACTGTTTAAATAGAGAATGAAAGCCCTGAGGTCAGCGAAATCTCACTGAAGTGAGCAGGGTATAAGTTACAGCAACATCTGTACTGGCTGAAGGGAAACTGCAAATCACTTGTTAGTGCAATGGGAGCCATTTCCTTCATGCTCGTGAGGTATTTCAGTTCTTCAGTCCTTTCCACCCTGAGCTGTTTCTCTTTGTGTTCAGTAGCTATTAAAAACTCACAGAGTGAGGGGGAGTTTGTGCTCTTGCTGCAGGCCTAATTGACAAATGTTTGCTGCCTGTCATTATGTTAAGCCAGTATCTTTGAAAATTAACTGAAGACTTCAGTCTAATTCAGAGAATTTGAGGGTGAATAAATATCACATACCCCAAGGCAGGTGAGGCAGATGAATTAAAAATGGCATCTAACTGTAGTGAAGACATGCTTATGCCTAAAGCTTTTGTTTTGTTTTTCCCTACAGCTTGACCTAACCAAACAACATGAAATCAGAGAATTCCTTTGTCAGTCTTCTGGAATATTTCTGTGAGCCTCTTCTAGGGAAAAGAAGCACTACTAAATGTTTGGCTGCCTCTACACCAAGTATTAAAATGTCATACTGTTTTTCCAGCCTGAAAAATTCTGGTGACATTACTGGATGAAACAATAAATGCTGGGCCAGACATGCAAGAACAGAAAGTCTTTGGGGGTCTTCAGGAAGGCTGAACTGCATCCAAAACTATTGAGGAAAGTGTGAAAACTGCCTTAAAATTGGTCAGTACTTTGCTGGATAAAAATATTGGAGCTGCTACTCCACATTTAAGTATTAGAGGAATATCTCATCAGAATGAGGAAAGTCTTGACTTCTGGCCATGCTTGAAGTGCATTGTACTGCACCCTTTAAATACTGGTCTCCTCTACTGGTCTCCTGTTGCAACAGGAGAAATCAAGGGTTTGATTTATCTTAAAATGACTATGTGATTATGATCCTGCAACACATTATTCATTCAATCTCCTTTGTGTTAGGCAAATAAAGCCTTATTCTATTCCTTCTAAAAACAAATGGAAAGTGAGACGACAGTACAAAGTAGAACAGCATCTATAAACAAAGCAAATTGTGACAGAAAAATTTGCTGACTTTATGAAAATGGGATCATAAGTGCTGCATGGTTTAATAAGAAACTGGCAGTATTTTGTTTTCTTTTATCTTCTCCTTATCATCATTTCCTGTACTGCTTCTGTTTCTTATGCTATCACTTCAAAAAGAAAATCCATCACAGGAGGAATTCTGATGCTGCTTAGAATAAGGATTTAGTCTAATAGTATTAGATAAATCTCTTTACTTTCTCTGGCTTTCTGCATTAGAACGAAGGTAGGCTGATTGATCCAAAGAATTTTTTTCAGAATTGTCTAAAGAATTAGAAGTCTCATTTTCAAAATTATTTTAGGCACTTAACCCTTTAGAGAGATATTTTGGCTCTTCCTTAGTCTCTTTTTGAAAAATGAATTAAATTCACATAGCATGTAGATATATAAAAACTGAGTTTCCCTCCTCTCCCAGGAGATGGATATTTAGCTTCTAGAGATCCAGTAAGCCTAGGTCAGGAGAAAAACTCTAATATTTTTCCATTTAAAAATCTGGAGAAAAATGAACAAATCCTTTAACAGTGGCTCTTAATAAGCAAATTGATTTCAGGAATCTTTAGAAAAGTTTAAAATAATTTTCTGCAAAATGTCTGGTCAAACATTTTTTTAGCTTAATAATAAGAAACTGTCTTGCCTTTCTGAATCTGTCTGGTTCCTCCAAAGATCCAGCACTCTGTTTAAAAGAAAAAAAAAAAAGAGAAGAAAAAAAGAAGCATGAAATTAAGATCCCAGAGGAACCTGCTAAGGAGTATTCACCACACAGAGGATGTTTCTTTCAAATTCATGGTCACCTGGACAGAGTGAACTGGCAGGAGATTTTTTTTAATGGGCTTTTAAACGTTAGGCAGAAGGATGACATGCTTTTAGTTCTTGACTACTGGAATCAGATGAGCAGTTCTCCCAGCAATAGCTTTGACTTTACTGACACCTATTGACTGTGTTAATGCTTACAGAAGGTTTTGGTTAAAGCATGAGTTATTACAATCAACAGCAAAAATAGAAATATGCTCTTTATTAATAAAAGTCATGCTTACCTTCCATGCATTTTACAGGATTCATGTTCTAAATAAGCTTTGGATTTCAAGACAACATTTCCCAAGGCAGAAAATTTAAAAATGCCTCAAGTTTTAGGTGTTCAGATACCTTTGAAAGCACTTGTAGACAGAAAGTACCAAACCTGTAAATTCTAATCCTTTGATTATGGTATCTTGAAGCTGCTCAGATAATGTGAGTAGTTAAGCTAGAAAAATATTAATTAATCATTATATATGTTTATGCTAAGAACATGGGAATATCTTTAGCATGCCTTGGAATATCTTATATATGATGATGAATTCTGCCATCCTTAGCATGTCTTACATACAACTCAGTAACCTTTTAAATAATTTGATTTTTGCATTAAAATGCTTCCTCTTTATTTCATTCCATATCAGCCTATAAAGACAGTTTCAAAAGGGAGTAGGTCCTTCTGTGCAGAGTTACTTTGAATCAGTTCAGTCAGTGACTATTCTGTTTCACAACAGGAGACACAAATAATGAACAGTCCTTACTGCAAGAACTGTCAAAAATAACTCTATGGAGAATGTTGTGTGGAGAAAGGGCAAAAAAGAGCAATCCATATGCCCAGAACCAGGCACATATCCAAAGTATCCACACACACAAACTCCTCTCAGTCCCCAGCTGCATGCCTCTTTGCCATTTATTATTCTGGTTTGAAACTTCCATCTCAAGAAATATTTTGAGCACAGCTTCCAAAGGGAAAAAGCACTCAACTCTTAATTAAGCAGACAGACATTTATGCTGCTGAAGCCAGATCAGCAATGTGAAACAACCTGAAAGAGCAAAGGCAGAGCTCAGCAGCTGTGGACTGTCACCTACCAGTGAACCCAGGGCCTCTCTCAGCTTGGATTTGTGCAGCATCCACTGGTAACGCACGTCCTCCAGGTCTTCAGAAGTTCCAATGACAGGATGAAGGTGGAGGAGGTTCTCAAAGAGATGCTGACCATGAGGCACATGAGACTGCAGCTCCTAAAGGCAAAGACAAGGAACAGCAGCAATTCAGGATTCAGGAAAGCCACGCTTTTTAAATTAGCATTTGAAAAAACAGTAGCTATGCAATGGTACATTTATTTTTGTTATTGCTTTTTGGGCCTGAAATGATATGAAACTCACCTGCAGGACTCCTGTAGCCTTGGATATTTCTGTGTTTAATTTCTAACAATCCAACAAATCTAACAAATTGCCGTGGCATTTGGCTATACTCAACAGGAAGACTGAGACCAAATACTGATTTGACACTGATTTTAATCAGCTTTTTTTAATGAACACCTTTGCCACACCACACTGGAAATGTCCAGCCCAACACCTAAATGCCAGGTGCTCCCTTCCCTTCTGCTCTGGTTCTGGTTCTTAGTAGAAAGGTTGAAATTTGTCCTAAATTCCTGAGCTTCATCTACTCTAGAGTCTCGTAAAGCAGAGGGCGTCGTGTTAGAATTTTTGGTCTATTTGTTCTTGAGGATTTTTTTGGGTTTCTTGGGGGTGATGGGTTTTTGGTTGGTAAGTGGAGTGGTTTTGGGTTTTGTTGTTGTTGTTTAGGTTTTTTTAAGTCTGAAAGAATTTCAACTTCTTGCAATATTTTTCTCCATTCACCCTCTGAAAACTAACCTCAAGTTTGCTCTGGTATGCCTCAATTTCCTCTGTGGAAGATGGAGTCCCAGCTAGAATTTTGGCCAGTTTGGTGTTTTCTCCTTGTAACCACTCTTCAAAGTCCTGTAGGAGCTTCAAGTGGCTGCTTGTACTTTGCCCTTCTCCCATCTTCTCCTAGGAGACAGGACAACAGGAACAAGAAAACCCTCTCTATAATGTCAGACCTTTCCTCTGAAGGCCTGATTGTGAAATCTTAACCTTCAGCTTTGTAACTCACAACCTCAGATGAAGCAATGAAATTGTTCTTGTGAAGCTGATGTGAAGGCAGACACACAGTGCCCATCTCACCTGCTTATGGCTGGGATCAGCATCAAAAAGGTGGAAAGCAGGTCTGGACATCCATCTGCTGTCCATAAATGCTCTTTTCTTCTTCTTGTCAGCCACTGGTCTATTTAACTGCCACTGTTTGAGGAGGCTTGAAAACACAAAACCACAGATATCAGTGCACATTCACATTCTGACTGGGGCTATGGGAGACAGTTCTGGGGAAACACCACTATTGTTGTTATTACTATATCATTATTAACACTAATAACACTATTACTATTGAAGTTATTCCCAACTGGAATGTCTCACAGCTGCACCAGACTCTAGTTCTGGAATTTCCAAGTGTTTTGTTTTGTTTTATTTATAAAAATATTACCTTGGCAATAAGCCTTTCTTTCTGGTTACAGCAGGCAGCACAATCAATACTTCCTCAATTCTGTAATTTAAATTTTGTGCCTATTCTGACAGTATGTATGAATACAATCATACATGCAGTACATCATTAAATATTAATACAGACTAGAAAATATGAGCAGCATTTTGACACTACACAGTGGAGGCAAAATAAATTAAGCCTTCATTTCCCAGCTAAAGAGAAGATTTTTAGCTCTGCTTATACTTTTGCAGGTTTGCAAAAGGCACAAAATCCCATTGCAGACACACCCTCCTTGGAGGCATCTCCAAGGAGAACAGCACAAGTCACTCAGTCTATGCCAAATTTCCTCTGACACAGACTGGCAGTACAAGAGTGAGCCAGGCCATAAGACACTGCCTACTCCAACACGAGGTAAAGGAAGATTGACAGACACTGAGGTTAAGAGTCTTAAAAAGGTTCTCAAAAGTAACAATTTTCAGTTCACAAAAAATTAAATAAAACTCCATCTTGCTTCTAGCATTATGTTCACTTTCACAGCACAGAGCATAAAGCCTCAAGTGTATCTGTTCTTACTGCAGT
Organism: Thryothorus ludovicianus; assembly: GCA_013397245.1. Taxonomy (NCBI): domain Eukaryota; kingdom Metazoa; phylum Chordata; class Aves; order Passeriformes; family Certhiidae; genus Thryothorus; species Thryothorus ludovicianus. Next base: position 474,777 of record VZTB01012398.1, read on the forward strand.
AAAGAGAACCCGTTGAAGGAACATAAGACCTACATGTACACTTACCCAGTTGCCATCTCCTTCAGTGATTTCCATGACTCCTTCAGCTGATCCAGCTCTGCCTGGACATGGGCAGTCTCCTCTGGAGAAGAGTTCTCCATGACCTGTTGGCCATGAGCTTCCACAAGGTGCAGCTGAATCTCCTTATCTAGAAACTCAGCTAGCAATCTCTGAAATGCAAAGCCCTGACATTACTCCTAGGTATCCTGGGTAAAGCAGAGGCTACATCAGACTGAAGGCCAGCTTCAGTCCAGAACTATGCTGCTTTGTTGGCACTAGCTAGAACATACCTAGGGGAAAAAAAATATCTTGTGGATGTGTCCAAAGAGCCAACATAGATCAAAGAGCTGATGGGGAAACTTTGAGGGTGCAAGCTGTCAATGTGCCTCCTTCTGTAGCCTTCCCATGGAAGATTCTGGTCTCCCATATGAAGGTAACAGCTGCCAGCTGAAGTATCCTACTGGAGTGAATTTAGCAAGCAAAGTGCTGCTACCCAGGGAAAAGCTGGCAGCTTTGCAACAGCTCAGTTCAACAAGTAGAAGGTCAGCTAAAATGGCAGGAATATTCAATATAGAGAGATCACCCTGACAGGAACAGTATTACCCTTGGATAATAATTTATCCACCTCAACACTTCTTACTTATTTTCACTGCTCTTGTCTGTTAAATGGTCCCACATCCCACAACACAGGGTAAGGAAGAGAGGCAACAGCAACCAACAGTTATTGAAGGAGAAATACACATCATTACTCTTCCAAACCAGGACATCCTCACTAGTAGCTCCCACTCTTAATGTCTGAATGATGTGAAGTGAATAATTAACATCTTAATCTAAGACACTTTTCTTACCTCCAGGTCTTCCAGCCTGCCCTCAGTGCTCTGCTCTCCATCAGCATCCTGGCAGGAGTCAATCTTCTCCCTGGTTACTGAGATCCACTGCTGAAGGTCAGACAGTTTGTCATTATATGCCCAATGCTTCTGAACGTGGTCCTCACTCTGCTGTATCATCATCTACAAATGATAAAAATATGTCAGCAACCAAAGACAGACAAAAAGCACTTTCTTTGCTGGCTCTTACACTATGATGGGCATAGAACCTCCTGGGCAAAAACAATCAGCTATTAATAAGAGACAAAAAAAACCTATCCTTTTAGCATCAGTGGTGTGGAGAACACCTCCAGGCTCCTGCAGGCCTGAATTCAACCACACGGGGGAGTATTAAGAACTAGAATGGCTCCTTTCATTCTCAGCTGAAAGGGAATAGACAATATATGTCTGGGATTTTTGTACCTCAGTCAGTATCAAATACATCTTGCACTCCCTGAATCAGAAATGACTGTACAGACTTGTTTGGCAAAAGTTCAGTTCAGTGATAAACGGGAAGATTGAGATTGAAACTAGAATTCCACAGTGCATGTTCAGGTAACACTGTAACACATGAAATTTTGTAGTGAACAGCATAGCTAAGGTAACTTTATAAGCTCTTCTTCTGAGATTGCTCTAAAGAGTAATCAGTATGTTTGCAAACTACAAAATGCCTCCAGACAAAGCAAGTATTTATGCAATCACAGCACTTTTCTCTCATTAAGTCACAAAGCCATAAAAACCCCAAACACTTTGGTACAAACCCCCTCTCCCATAATCTGTGAAGTGTAAGCACCACTATGATAATATGAGTCCTTTTGGTCAGAAATCTCAGGCCCACTCCAGAAACAGTTTATATAGACATAAAGTCTGTGTGGATGGAATCCTATTCCCAAGGGAAATCACATTAGAGACAATCAGAGAATCCTGGAAGACTTATCAAAGTCATAAGAATGCAGTTCCTTCTTCCCCTGAAATGAGAATATCTGTCACTCAAAGCATGTAATGTCAAAGATTTCCAAAAATATTTTTAAATAGAGGTAACTGACAACTCCCCAGGCAACTAAAAACTTCCCTATGTTACCTCCAGTGATCTCTTCAGGGCCTGAAAGTCAGATGAAAGTTGGTTCATCTCATGCCTGTGCGTGGTATTTGACTGAACAAGCTTCTCTACCTCCTCCATGTGAATTGCAAGCTCTGCCAAGTCATCTTGGATCATCTGGAGAGGAAAAGACAGATTCCATAGGTGTAGTGTGCTAGGTATGGCATGGAATTCCACAAAACATACACCAAAGGTAGCTTCATTTGACAGTGGGAGGACAAAAAAACCCAGCAACAACCACTGTCATTAAAAAAAATTAATTGTTTCACTGCTTAGGAGTAAATGTTTCTGAAAAAAACAGTTGGATGTCCTTTACATGTTACCAGGAGCTAACAAAGAAGTTAAGCTGCTGAGACGTGCCAAAGGAGCCTCAGTATCACCAGCAAAGAGCTGTGGTGATATTACCCCTGTGGTCACCAAGGTTGAAATCCCACAGTACAGCTGAACCACCACAGCTTGCCATGGCAGCCACATCCCAGCTCCTTCTCCTGCTCTTCTCTCCCCTCTCCCAGGTATGTGATGCCACCGCATGCCTTGAACAGGCTCTACTGCATGTTGGACCCTTTGCTGAACCAGTTCAAAACACTAACCAAAAAATTACCATCTTTTTCGGTTAATTATTTTCTTACTTTGGACAGCTGAATCACCTGCTGAATCTGGTGTGTGTCACAGCTACGTGACAAGGTAAAGAGCAGAAAGAAGAGGACACAAAAGGAAGTGGAACAGCAGAAACTCTTTTGAGGAAGTTAACCTGAACCAACCTATGTTGTGCAGTTTCACTGCCAGTGGGAAGTGTCAGGATGCATTTTCTTTAGCAATTAAACTAGCCCATGAAGGTCTGCCACCAACAGCTTCCAGCTGCCTCTTCCTTCCCTCAAGCTCAGTTTGCCAGTGCTTCATCTGCACTGCTTTAATTTCATTCACTCATGCTATAAACTGGACCAAATGAAATTATCTAACACACAATCAAGGGGAAAGGTACAGAATTCCCAATGCTAATAAAATATGAACAAACAGGAACCACAGTTAGCTGAGGAGAACATGGCCAAACAATACTGTAATGTACCTGGAGTCTCTGGAGTTGTGTCTTTTTACCCAAGAGGTCAGGCCGTGGTTCCTTCTCCAGATCTAATTTGGCTTTGATGGCAGACAATTTCTTTTGCAATGGTGCAAAACCAGCATCAAAATTCTTATGTTGCAATATCAAATTCTAGATGGAGAAATAAGAAAACAGGTTCAGCATTCAACATATACCCCTTGGCATTATCTTTTGACAATATCTCCCTCATATTCAGAACAAACACTGAGCTACACTATGCAACAGACTACAAATTTATTAGAATATTTGATCAATCTAGGAAAAAGGATAAGCACCAAATTTGTATGCATAAAACTGGTTTAGTAAAGACTTCATCTTTGTCTTTATCACAGGCAATAACAGCATAAGGGTTTTGTAGTTCACCTGGAGTTTGCTCTTGCTTTGCAGCAGACTTTTGTGTAGAATTTCTCTCTCCTTTGAAGCTTCAGCTACTTCTTGAAGGAAAGGCTCTACTTTTTCCTCACCAAGGACATTGTTTAGCAAATCTTTCTTTAGCTGTAACATCATCAACTTCTCTTTGAACTGGGAGCTTTCAGCTAGAGCAGCCTGAAGGAGAAAAGTTCTTCCAGTGAGATCATACAAAAGAAAAAATAATCATATAACCATATTATTCTCACACAAGTCACACAACCAAAGCAGTATGACAAAGTCAGGTAAAAACAGCATGCTGGGCCAACAAGGGGTAACAGAAGGTACCTGGACAGTGCCCAGTTAAAGAGAAAAAACACCTTCCTGATAATGTTAGAGGCAACAGAGCTGCATCCATTTTGTGAATAGAAAGAGAGGTAAGCTGTACCATGGAAAGAGTTGTCTGTGCAAAGGAGAGGTCTAAACAACCAACAGAAAGGACAGACTGACGGCTCACCCTGAGGATAAATTCCGTGCCTGTTCACAGACACATTTATTCTGGAGATCACAGGGATGACAAAGTAACAAACACACCTTGTTGGGCACACACACAACTGTGCATTTTAATCCCACGTCTATATCACCACATAATTCTTCAACAGAGTCCACAAACTTCCCATCCAGGGATATCCACGCTAATGCTAAACAATTATCATGATTGTTAAAGACATCTAGCACTTTATGCAGCTTACTCAGCTGACAACTCCAGTTAATCAAATGGAGGGCAAAAAATAAGACAAAGTGCTACAGCTGGAGCTAAGACCTCCATCCCTTCTGTGGCTTTTCCTGCCACACTGGCAGGACCTTCCAGCTGCTGCTGCCTGGCAGCTGTGTACAGGCTTGGTCAAACACATATTTCTGAACTCAGCAACAGCTTTGCTACCTCAATGTGAGCCAGTTCTGGCTCTGGAGTCTCCAGGAGCATCTGGACCGATGGCTTCCATTGTTCAAAACTTTGCAGGGGATTTTGGAAGAGTCTCCTCAGCTTGGTTTCTGTATCACTGCTCATTTTAGAAGTCTTGCCTCTAACACTGTAAGGATAAAGTGACAACCAAAAGAAGGATTATGAAGAAATCCAAGCCCAAACATTCTATTCTTCAAGGCATGAATTAACACAATACTCGGGTGTAAACCACATACAACACAAAAGGCTTAGTCTGTTTTACTGCCTGAGCCTGGTGTTGCCTCCCAACAGCTGCTCTGTCAGTCAAAGACGTCCCACAAAACTTTATTTAGATGCCGTTGGACACATTTGTCTTTTGTGCAACTGTGTATCAGGAGCTACTTTGCTTTTCTAGTAGCCAGCGGTCTCCCTTGTATGTGATCTTTCTTGGCTGTTGCCACCAGTGTGATTTAACAAATCATTATCAGAGCAGTCTGACTGACTGATGAGAGGAACCAATCAAGAGTGTCTAGAATGTAACTGCAGTTGCCAGTAAAAACCAAGGTTTTCTTTCTATAAAAAACTACATTTAAAAGTCTCTAATAACCTTACATTTACACAAAAAGTAAAAAATACATTTTTACTTCAGAAACAATTTTTTTAAATTTTGCAGAATCAGTTGAATTTATATTAGTACACAGAGGTGATTCTGATAAAAGCTTTATATTTATGTATATGTATCCACATACAAACACAAATCTATTTTTGGAAAAAAAAAAAAAAATCAGTAAACGGTTGATGAATATCCAGGGTTCTCTTAAAAAGGCTTACCCAAACACAGCCAAGTGACAAGGCCCAGCAGTGACACACCCCATGCAGCTGCCTCGTGTTTTTCTCAGCTTGCCTAACCTCCCAGTTTGCAGAATCCTGCCTCACGTGGCAAAATGCAGCCCAAACTTTATGTTCACAGGGGAACAGTGCAAACTCACAAGACAGGCAGGTGAGAGCAGTGCCAATCAGGATCAACACTGCCTTTCTATAAAAACAGAAACAACAATCTTACCTGTGTCACTGGGCCATGACGGGGCTAAACAAATGCAAGATTGCAGAGGCCAAAAGCTCCGCAAATAGGAAGTTCTGACTTTACACGTCCTCTGCTTTTGCTCTGCTGCCCCTGCCAGGTTCAGTGGGAGGCTGACAGACCTCCCAAAGCAGCTTTGGAGAAAAGCTGGCAAAGGAGCAGCTGCCATTTTCTGCTCAGAGGCAAGTCCCCTGCCTTCTTTGCTCCACTTTCAACATTGTTTACTTGCCAGTTTTTAAACTGAAATCCTTTCCTACAATGACCTACAACCCTTCCAGCAGGACAGCATACTGTGCACAGAGGGAAAAAAGCCGGGATACAGGAAAAGAACTGACCTTCTTTTCTCCCTTAAAAAATGATCCTGTCTTCTAGTTTGCAAAATTTGCTGCAGCTTCTTTACTTCCTGATTCCAGGCAGCCTGGAAACGGAAACACTGAAGTCTGGGAGAGGCTAAACTTTCAGAGTTTCCAACCCAAGGCAAGTTGAAAACAGGAACATGCATATAAGCTGCCAGGAGAAGGGGAATAAACTCTGCCAAATAATTGCTAAGGCTGGTGAGTCACCGCAACAAACTCAACAAGGGAGGGCCATAATTCTTCTGAACCGTTTACTACCACAGCTCCTGTCCTGATTTTCTAGTTGCTGGCATGAAAGGCAAGCAAAATACATAAATTATTATTACAAAATGCTAATTAGATCAAATTAGCTGCCAACAATCTAATTTTATTCAAACCATACACAACATTAATGATGTAAGATCATTGCTTGAAAATGACCAGGAGCCTCCAGCTCCTAGCAAATGGCTAAAATTACAGCTTTACTGAAACAAGGAGGTGGGTGTAATTAGCAAAAGCTTTTTTTTTTCTATCCATTGTCTACAATTGGATGGCATATCACTTTTTTCCTAGGCTACTGACAATCCCTGAGAGAAAATTTCCCCCCACCTGTCCACCATAATCAGACTCCCAGTACCTTTGATACTGGTGTAGTGCAGAGACAACACTCTCAGCATGTGGCTGCACATCTTGGGAAAACCGTAGCAGTTCCTTAAGCTGAGCCTTCAGCCTCTCAATCTTCGACTCTTCTGCAGCCAGAGCTGCTCTTGTTGCCTTAATAATAAAAATAATGAACAGATCATACTTTATGTAATATGGCATATGAAATTAAGAAATAAGGCTGCATCTCAGGATATGCACAAATCCCCTTTCAATGGCTCTTTTCCTGATTATAAGGAATATGGTCTTTGCTAAGACATAAAACATTTTCAGCAACAGTTTTTTTCAGCAGGCTCTTTCTCCTCCCCTCACACTGCCCAGCCTCTGCATCTGATCTGCAGGGTTCACTGTTTGAACAGAGTGAATCACAAACAGACCCAGTTTCAGTTCACTGATTGCAGTATATAACATGAGCGGCATTTTTTGAGCAGACTTAATAGCATCTGTTTTCCCCAGACAGATCTTTCTCAGAGACTCACATATAGAAAATGTTAATTCTAGGGTGACTCAGGGGAACAAAAAACCCATGCAACAACTAAAACACATGCAAATATAGCTGGACTGAACCAGTCTACGTTTTTTGGATCCTTTTTGCATATACTTTTCCCAGTTCATCCCACATAGCTCTAGACATACAAACAGCAATGAAAGGCGTTTTGAGAACAGATAATAAATTCAAAACCAGCCCTTGAGTGGAAATGAGCAGTAAAGACTCTTGTCTACTTAATGTGGGACAAATATTTTGCACTCATTTTTGCAGCAGATTGGTTTTGGTGTAAATATTGGATTGTTACTATCTTGGGACTTCTTAGCACTGATGATGTATCTGCTAGTAAAGGAAGAGAGGTACCTATTTTACAGAGATGAAGGATACAAGATACAATGGTCTTACCAAGTACCTCAGAAATATGTGCACTTGTGTCTGTGAATGTACTTCTGTCTGTGTATTTATATATATGGAGAGGCATTAATTTCCTGCTTTTTTTTAAGTGGAACAAATTGTGTTGTTTGCTCTGTATTGTGCTCTTTTTGCATATAATCCCTTTGAAATCTAGGCATAAACTCAGCACACCCTCCAACCCCGCTCCTTCTGTGCAGCATAAGATGAAGGTTGGGGCAGTTGATTCTATTGCTGGCAGTCACATTTTCCTCAGTGTGTTTCACACACTCGTGCTCTTTCCTTATCTAACCAAAGGGACAGGAATCTGTTGGATGTGTCTATGCATGCTCAGTCTATGGCTGCACTTGATCCTCCACACAAAGGGTAACAACTTACATTGCATTTTCTCCACAGAGTTACAAGCTCATCTTCAGTCTTTTCCCCTTCCCCAGGGTCCAGGTCATTTTCTAATCTCTGTAGATCTTTTCTCAGCTTCTGGATGTCTGTTTCTAATTGTCTAGCTTGGGACTCATAGGCACTTTCAGACTGCTGGATCTTGAGCAATCTCTCCTCCTCTTCACTACTCCGCAGTTTCAACTTCTCCAAGGCCTTTCTTAGCTCTTCGAGCTCATCCTTCAGTCTTGCAGATCCAAGTGGAGAGGTATTCTGAATCACCTCTGCACACTGATTTTCAAGGTGCTTCCATTTCTTTCCACCATTCCTAATGTCTTTGGCAATTTCCTGCAAAAAGAAGTTAAATAAAGATTATCTGCAAAAAATGGGAAGCTGGGGAAAAAGCTGAAATCAGTAGGAAAAAAGACCACCTCTTCTGGTTGCATGTCTCTTGGTTTTCACTTCTAATTTCAAAATATATCTTTTTTCAAGTGATCAGAAGCCAGGCTTAGTCATCTGACTGCCTTCTGAGTATCACTAATTGCCATTGATTCTGATAATATTGGTTTTCATTAATGCTTATCACCTGAGATCCCTGACAAAGACAACAGGAGATGCAGGCACATATATTAATAGTTGGATCTCAGAGATTTTAAGCTAAACATTGAAAGCAATGGCATCAAAATAAAGGATATTGTTCTCAAGCCTGGTATTTTCATCATCAGCTCTAAATTCTCAAAAACTGTGAATCTTCAGGGTCTATTTGGATCATGTTTACCAAATCGGATTTATTTAAACAATATTCTCAAAGAATCACATAGCCCTTGGAGATTAGGCTTTAAGAAAAACAAACCAGACCAGTTTGTCACTCATACTGGAAGAACCATATGTATAAACAATTTCAGGACCTCATATAACTCATATGTCCTAGCCCATGCTAAAATCACCATTTATTTTGTACACGTAATTCTTTTCTCAAGTATACCCTTGAGTATGGTTTGAGGAACACATATGGGCATGAAAAATACACAATCCTAACTCCTTGTTAGAGCTACATTGTTCAAGGACCTTCAGTGCCTTTAGCTTGTCCTCTGCTGAAGATTTGGTTGCTTCTCCAATGCAGCAGTTTAATCTCTCTGTGACACCATTCAGCCACGACTGAAACTGGTTGACATTGGCACTGTATTGCTCATGTTCCTTGGTTATGGTTTCAAGCAGTTTCACTCTGTTCTGTAACAAGAGACATAAGAAGTAGTGAGGACTGTGCTTATCTGGCTCTTTTTCCTTTACATTGTAACCCAGAATTTATAAACAAGACTGCCTTTTCAGGAGCCCTGATAACACTTGGCCTCCACAGGAATTCAAAGTTTACCTCGAGAAACAGAACACAAAAGTACACAAAAGCTTGCTCCTGTCTGGATTTTGCTGCAGGCTCTCAATGTTTAAGTCTCCAAGAGCACAAACTGCAGGCCCTCTCAGGTGAACTCCTGGCTTTCCAAACCCTCCTACTCTCTCATTAGAAAAAAGAAAAGAGACAGAAGATTGTTTCTGGTTTTCAGTTTGAGAAACAAACAATTACATTCCTCTTGCGAGTTATAAATAAAGGTGAGCACATTGTCCTTATCTCTCAAAATGAAAATAAAAGAGAATGCACTAGAGAGGGATAATTTTTTTTTTTAAAGTTGTTCATTATTTAAACAGACTGCATGGAAAATGACCATCACCTTCAATTGTGTAGTCCAGGCACTTTTGTACTTACTTAGCAGGTCACAAACTATTCTGTGGTGGTATCACAGACTCAGGAAGCAAACTCAAGTCAATGGAAAGCAGGCTTCATTTTTCAAGTCACTGCCTGTGAACCCTATAACCAACAATCCCTGAATTTACAAGGGCCTGCACATCATGAGTTGCTGCCTACTGATCCAGTCTGGCACTCCTCACAAGTCAGTCACATTTGCTCAGACTAGCCTTGTTTGCCAGCCCAAGTTCAGGCCTTTTTGATTTTGACACAAATCACCTGCTCTGTTGTTTCACTAGTATAATATTCAACCTAAGTATTATCTTCTGCAAAACCAGACTGATTTTTCCTTGCCCTTCTCCAGTTGGCATGGAGAGCAACTGAAGCACACTGTGGTTACATTAGATTAAAAAAAATAAATCATTCGTTGTGCAATCCATTTAGTGCTTGCAGCACCCTTTGCTCTCACAGACAATGAGCCAAGTTTCATTTTGTGTAATACAGGACACATCACTGGCCTCTGAGCAGCTGCCCTCCACAGCAAGTAGAGTGACAACTGCAATAGTGGGTAGAGCTGAAAAGTCCCCTTTGTGTTTCCCTTGTCCCTGTAAGGCTCTGGACAGGTTCCCACACGTGCCAGCCTGCCTGAGGTGGCAGTGAGCCATCTCCATCCTGTCAGCCTGTTCTCCAGCCAGGCCAAGAGGATCCCCTGCGTGCTGGGGGTGGCAGTCCCTCTGGGACTTTGCTCTTCACCTTTGGGACACGTTATGCCCCTGGTGCATGACAAAGCCACCACCCTGCAAGTGGAGCCCCACCAGTCTGTTTTTCACACTGCCACTTCAGTCTCTGCTGACTTTTGCAAATCCTGAGTGACTCCCCTCAAGTTTGTCGGGACAAAAGAAGGAGAGCTCAAGGACAGCTGGTTGCCATGGAGGATGACACGCTGCCCATTTATTAGAGCATGACCTTTAATAGCACCAGCCATACACGTTTGGATGAAACCAAAATACAGAATTATGACTGCAGACTCCTATGGCCAAGATGTATCCAGCAGAACACCTCACTTGCTGAACTCACGTGTGTCAATTCTTAAATCTGCAGAGGCTACACAATTCATACTCTGATCTCAGGTCAAGGTCCTGAAGAAGAATAACCTTCTAGCAGTGTAAAAGGGCCACATATCAAAGTGAACCAAGTCAGGCCAAGCTTATTGACTCCAGGGAATTAGATTAATTTGTTTTACTGGCAGAAGCTCCAACTTAACAAAGAATAACAAAGTAGAGATGTTATTAAGCTCAAAAATCTTAGGCTGATATACAAGGGGTTCAACAGGAAGTCCAAACAACTTACCCTTGGCCAGCTAAAACAAAGGAATAAGCAGCTTGGGTGCACTGCTGGTCTGTGAGGTCAAGGAATAGATGCCATGGATCTGGACAGACTGTGCTAGTTGTCAGACAAAAGGCTTACAGAGAGCTGGCTGAGCCCTCCCGCCACAAGAGTTTAATCAGGAAAACTTTCCAATGATGAAAAATAAGGTATCACTTGCTCCTGTCAGGTTAGCTGGTTGGGGAGCAGCACAGTGTGAAATTTAACATCCACATTCACTAGACTAACGTGAGGAGACCAACGTGAGGAAACAAGGACATGGCCCTGAAAAGAGTAAGAGCACAGACAGGAAAATAAGGAGTTGGCCATGGGCTGCAGAGAAAGGGATGTGTCTGGGCAGAATATGCCCAGCCCTGGGTATTCAAGGCAGATGGACAGAGACTTAGGAATCCCTCTTCCCTAAGCTCCCTTCACAGTGAAGGCAAATGAGCCTCCTCTGGAGGGCAATCTAGAGCACATAAAGGAAGTTACTTTAAGTCCCTCAGTAGTGTCTCAAGGAAAGTACAGAAAGCTCCTGTAGCCCTTCCTGGTGCTTTTAGTCTTACCCTTGGGGTAGCTTAGCAAACAATTGTGAGTATCTAGGTTTCAGTTAACAGAGACAATATGGACTGAAATTAATTTCTTGTGCTCAGAAGTATTTAATACATTTCCTAAACATTAACATCCTATATATCATAACTTTTCTTACATCTTCAATCATCATTTATGCTAAAACACACAACCATTTACCTCTGCATATTTTTCATTTTCTGGGCAAGGGAAAGCATGTAGGAAATGGCTGCCACATCTAAAAATATTCCTGTCGATGTAATTAAAAGATATGCTTTTAAAATTTGGGAATGTTAAAGACACATGTTAGCGCTAAGGAAAAAAAACCCTCCTACCATTTGCTCATACCAGAGGAGCAATATCACAGGCAAACCATTTAAGAAACACTGTCCAAGAGCCTGCCTTCTGATAGAGCTGGACAACTGCACAGGGTCTAAAAATGCTCTTCAAACACCAGTGTAATCTACGAACACCAGCGAGTCTCCTCTGCTCAGGCATTCAGCTGGCATCTGCAAGTCACATTTAGTCTGGTCTCTCATCATGTGAGGGGCCAGAGCAATCCCCTTACAACTCCTGTGTCTCTTCCATTCATTTCTCCTGCCCCTTGGAAGAGGTAGCAGGGTTCCTCTAACAAGTGTTATACTTTCCACTGCAATTCCCAAGGTGCCTGTAACCTTGCCATTAGATAATAAACTCCTCATTTACTCCAGCTGAAAATCCAGGGCTTTCCAACTCCCTTCTTTGTTCCAGACCTCCTGAAAGAAGGATTTCTTAGCTGGATTCTCTCACTCCATCCTTCTATGAAATGTGGTATTTATACCCAATGCCAAAGAAAAGCTTTTTCTAGTGTCTCAGTTGGCTGGAAACATAAAGACATATTTTGTCTAACTAGTATGAGCCACTTCCTGATCTCATTTACACCAGCACATATCCAAGTTGGTTAGAGAAATCACACTATGTAAAATCAGTCTCAGAGAGGTCACATTCTGGCTTTGAGTATTCAAATTACTTGTTTGAAAGAACAGCTTTATTAAAATAACTAATTACTGTGTCCAGCTTCAAAACCAAAGGCTTTTTTTGGTGAAGAGGGAGTGAATGATAATTTTAAATGGCAATCTGGCTAGAAAACATCTGAATTCCCTGGAACCTTCTTATTTGTACATCCAGATGCCTTGTAATGAAGTGATCTACCTTTAAAAACAAATAATCAGTGTTGAGGCCCAAGTCTGCTTGTGGCTTCTCAGTGGCAGCTGCAGCTACAGAATTTCCAAATATCCTCCAGATTTTGGAGAGACATTAGCAGTAGTTGTATATTTATGGCTAGAAAAGTATCTGAACTACATGCTCACAAAAAACGCCAGCTTAGGAGGTTTTTTGTCTCTTTGGGGCTTGGGGTATTTTACTTCAAAAGAAAAAATCTATCTATGGAGCAAGCAGTGCAATGGAACAAGCATCCCAATGTTGTTGCTCTGCCAGTGTGGTCTGAAGTTAACTTTGTACAACAGGGAGGGAAAGCATCCATCACTGTCAGGCTCCAGTTCTGGACTGGTGTGTAGGTGTGGGAATTAATAGAAGGCAGCATTATAACAGAGGCAGATGGCAGAAGCAATGCAATGAAAATTATTTCTATTTGCACCAGGTAATTCCAGCCTATGAAATTCCTGGAAGTCATTACGTGCAAAAACTAGTTTTTAATTTCTATGCATTTGGTATAGATGTGTCTATATGTAGATATACTTAAAATAGCCCTTTGAGTATTTCTATTGATTTGGTTAGTAAGAAATTGAATTCTTCTGCCCATCCACAGATGTCTGTCCCTTGGCCATACCACATGGTCTAATCCTGTCTTTATTTGAGTTTTAGAAGTGAAAAGTACAAGCATTTTCTGAAATCTTTATCAGAAATAGGGTGAAAGGAAATCACTGGGGCTGAAAGATGAAGCAGGGTGTCTTATACCAGCCTATCTAAAAACTGTTCAAAGCTGAGGAATAGTATTGGGCAAGAATTAGTATCTGTGTTCATGAAAATCTTTCAGATAGTGGAACTGGCCACTGAGCAAAGTGTTGGGCCAGAGCTCACTCCCACCTCCGTATTTCCCAGTTCTGCAGGCAGGGAAGGCAGCTCTGGATCTCAACTAATGCTACTTTCCCCAGCAAGGCTGTGTCCATGTAATATTCCCTGGCTCCTGGAATGGGTACTCTGCATCTAGCTATACATGAACCACTAATGGGCTGAAAGATGAGGAACAATTCAAACTTTATACAGAGATAATCTACAGCAATATTCACTAGGTCACAGCAAGCAGCCTGCAGTTACTTTAGAGCAACATACTATAAAGCATCATGTAAGAGCACCCCAATTAACATCACTCCAGGACAACAGCTCATCTTGGGACTTGGCAATTGTCTCAAACAGTCCATTGACTGCAAGAACAGGGGTCCTCAGCTCTGCTTCCTTTTGCAGTCCTACCAGGTAAGCCCCATCACTCAGGGAGCATGTACAAACAACACCATAGATTGGAGGAATTTGAACATCTCCCACTCTTTCTAAGTGTACCTGAGCTTCTTGTCTGATTCCTTCATATTCCACCCTCATTTTCTTCTGAGCATCCTCATCAATGCTGGGGTCACCTATCCTGCTGAACAACGAAGCAGCTTCCTCCAGCAGCCTTTCCAGCAGGACTGACTGATTCAGGACATCATTCTGCAAAACCTGAGCATGGCTCAGCTGCCACTGCTTCTCCTTTAAGCCAAGCTGCAACTCAATGTCAGGCTCCAGGGTTACCCTCATGTTATGAATCCATGAGTAAAACTCATCTTGGGCTTTCAGGTACTCGCTCCAGTGCAGCCAGACCCACTCAATGCGGCTGTTGGGGAGAGCAAGAGAGAGGAGTTAATGAAATGATGATGGGAGCAGTGGAGACCAACAATCTCTAAAGGCCTTCAAAGAAGTGCACAAGATTCTCAGCAATTTTAACTTGCTCTGACTTCACAGGGATTCACTTCCCAGGTCCTCTCTGCTTTGGGGAGGAAATATTCTGCATAAGGTCCCCATGCCTGACCAAACTTATCATTCTAGACCATGAGGTGGGTGGACCAGGTTGTGAAGGCAGAGCACCGAGGTCTCGCTGATCCCCTCTCTCCACACAGACCCCAAAATGCTCATGGTACTTCGATTAGCCAAGAATTGACATCTACAGTCCAGAGAGCAGAGAGCTGCAGGAAGCACTTCATGAAAGCACTGGAGGAAACAGCAACCTCAACACACCCAAGAGTATGTCTGTCTTACCTGTGACAATGAGTAATGTATATGGCTGTCTCTTCCCACAGGGCTTTAATGTCTTTTAGTTTAGAGAGTACCTCATGCCTCTTATCCTCACTGATGCTGCGAAGGGCAGCATCTGCCTTCACAAGAATCAAATCCATTTTCAAGCTGCCTTCTGGTTCCAGTGCACGTATTTTCTATGAGAAAAACAAACAATACTGAAAGCATGGAAAGAAAACAAGCATAACTGATGAAATGTAAACTTCGTTTTACCCAGGAATCATGAACTCATAGAATCACTCGGGTTGGAAAAGGCCTTCATGATCATCAAGTCCAGTTGCTAATATGACACTGCTAAGGGATGGAAACATTTCTATACAACACAGACAATTAACCCTTCCCACATAACTCCCTGCTGCAGTTTCTCCTAAAAAGAAAATATGAATGTTTTTTTCAGACATGTTTATTCTTAAACATCTTAAAGGACTGAATTTAATTGAAAACCACACAGCAGTTGAAAAACATTTAAGTTAGCTACAAAAAACAGACCATCATCTATGAAATGCCTGTGGCTGTGTTTCCATTGCTGTTATAAGGTTACAGCACTGTGCTTCCACAGGCCAGCTGTTCTCCCTCACCTGCCAAAGCACAAGGAGGCAGCCTCCACAGGCTACACTGCAGCCTCTCAGTTTTAAGCTATACTATCAGAAATCATGAAGTATATTAAAAAGGCTTCCTAGTGCAAATAAAAGTTGGCTTAGAAAAGAAGCCAAGAGAAATTAACTAGTGGAATTTTTTGCCTGCTACCAAATTTTGCTTTGACTCTAAATTTCTAAGTAAAGAATTGGTGAAAATGTGTATCTTACACAAACAGGAATGCCAGGAACTGAAAGTGAAGTCATCTAATTTTAAGTATCCAGAGATGGAAAAATCAGCACAAGTTCTGTACAATTTAACAGATTAATTATCCCCCAATTCATATGTCAGCTTTCAACACTACTTTATCCAAACTTCTGATACTATCAAATTAGTTTTTCTTGCTGCTCTTCCATAAACTCCTGGCAAACTACAGACTTTCCAATTTGAAGAAAAAGGTTTCTACAATGAAAACGCCAAAATTTTTAAAATCAGTGATTACTTTTGGTAAAATTAGGCTTATGAGATTTGATCATGTTAGTTATTGCAAAGGTAAGACAAGAAAAGGGCCTTTGGATCTCCAGTCCCACATTCTGGGAAAAGCAAAGCCTGTTCTTTTGGCATGTAGGCAGCACACCTGCAGGTGATGTACAAACAGTTGTCTGGAGAAATTATTTCCTAGGAAAGGCGTGATTGATAGAATCTGGGGAAGCAGGGCAAAGGGCATGGCAAAGCAAGAAAATAGAAGCCACAGCTATCATCCAACAGATAAAGTGTAAGAGTAAAGCTGTACTCTAAGCCTGATATTTTTCCAGCAATTAGAAGCAAATAACAGCTGGAGAGAAAGTAGTGGCTGTACAGTAATTTTTCTTTTTCAAATGTTTTTTACATTATTTGTCTAATTGGCTGACATTTTCATTAACAAATTACCAGAAAATAAACCACAGGAAAGAAGCATGAAAAAAACCTGGCAAGCCAGGTGCTAAAAAGGAACTGAAAACTGATCACTGGATTTGAAAACAGCCAATAGGTGAAGCAGTGAGCACATCATGAGGACATCTGAGCTGGAGACAGAAGCCAGGCCCAGAAAGGAGACAGGATGAAGGAGCAGGAGGTGGTTAAGGTACACACAGGAAGAACTTGTTAATCTTTAAAATTATGAATCTTCAAACATTGAGTTTGAAGAGAAAGAATCTTTTAACATGACTTTTTGCATGTTACAGACCTCCTCTAAAGCCTGCAGAAGTAAACAGGCTTCAGCAGTTCAGGCCATATCATATCACCACAAATCTCTAGATCTTATAACTTGTTATCTCTGTTTGAGATATCTCTTATTGAAATATCTCTTATTGAATGTTCCCCCTCTGCCAAACTACCACCCTTCTACTCGCGTTCCTGTGTTTCTTGCGTGTTTCTTGTGACTGCACAGATCATAATTTCTCAGACAAAAAAAAAGGGTGAAAATAATTTAAGGTCAGAAAAATAAAGCTATAGATCAAGATAAAATGCTTCAGACTGTTATAACTGAAATGCAAGTCTAGCCACCATCTGTCACTCCATGAACAGTCTCTATATTACACCAGAGGCAAGATCCATCCTCCAATAAACCACAGTCAAGGAAAAAGGCTGAAGACATCACTGTAAACTACCTCATCACCCACATAAGCCTGCAATGATTTTTGTTAAACTTCAGAAGAGGCAGGCCAAATATAAGTATACACACAGAAGGAGAGACTTTGGGGTAAATAACAACAAGAAAGATCTTGCCATTTAAATTAAAGAACAGATTACTTGGAATTAAAGGTAATAAAAGTATAAAAATAGTTTCAGTGTTAGTCACAGAAATATCACCACTCCCTCCAATAAAGAGTGGTACAAATGGGACAAACAGGAGTGTTTCCTCCTCTGAGATTACAAGATCTAGATAATATCTAATGAAACTGAAGTTAATGAATGTGAGATCACTATAAGAGAGCAGGCACAATCTGCAACAGGATCTCTGTGAGCAGAGTTATACAACAGATTAAGTAAAACCAGGAAAAAATGAGAATTTTTACCTTTTCATTAAATAGATCATAAAGAGCATCTGTAAACCCTGTTATCATCAGAGTTATGGAAAAGGATAAAGGAATTTCTCTAAAACAGCCCATCTACCAGGACACTGCAATCTTTTTCTATCAGTGCCAGAATCCTGGAGGGGATGGAACACTAATGTGATCTGATTCTCTTATACTATATGCTGGTCGTCTGCAAATTACTATGGTAATTGCAAGCAGCAACCAAATTGTTCCAGTCTTGAGGAGAGAGTAAATATTTTAACCTGCCAAACCTGCTACCAGTGTTCCAAATCAATCTGAAAAGCTTGGAAGCTTGTGACAGGAAATTGCCATCCTCTTTTTCTACATCTGTAAACAATTTGCAAATAGAAAATTTAAAAAGAATACTGATATGAGCCCATCCAGACAAGCCCCATGCTCCAACAAGCAGGGGCAGCTGACAAATTCCTAATGGAAAACTCCTGAGCTCACAGCAATAACTGCTGTAACAATGGCAGCAGTGAGAGCCACCTCTGAGTTCTGTCACTCTTCCCTTACCTCAGTCTCTCTCAGTCTGGCTTCTAGGGCAGATCGAGGTCCTTTGGTGTTGTCATTGATCCTCAGTCTCTCTTGGATGGCCTTCATCCAAGCTTCTGCATTCTCCACGCTGCTGTCAAATTCATCCTGTAGCTGCTGAGTCATCGCATTGGAAGATGCTGAAAGGAGAGGAAACAGGGAGGTAAGGCAGGTTTGGGGCAAGACCTGAACTGGAATGAAAGGCAATCCAAAGGAGCAAGGCAGAAAAGCTAATGATGTTGTGGCTTTCCTTTTGAACAATAATAGCAAAAACTGCAGCAGTATGGCTGTTCAGTTGAGCACAGAGAACATATTCACACTGCAGCTTTCCCAAATGAAAATACACCAGGAAACAAAAAGAAGGTGGAGAACTGTGGGAGGCTCCATTACAGTAAACAGACTTAATTCAAAGCTTTCAAATGAGATTAATTTGGTGTTTGTGGTGTATTCCAGATTAGCTACACCAAACACAAACACTTTCTGTTTCTTCCCAGAGTCATGTCAGTGTAAAACTCCCCCAATGCCCTTCCGGGCTCATGTACTGAGCACCTGACACCAGTCTAACCAAGTACTTTGGCACATGCTTAACTTGCAGGTGTATAAACTGCTGTTGTAGAGGTGTTAAAGCTGCTGAGAGCAGGATCAGATGCTTAGAGGCTCAGTTAACTTCTGCTGAGACCATGCAGAGGTTACCTGAATGTGCATGCAGTGAGTCTGGGATACACAGACAATGGGAATTGGCCAGCAACTTCCAAGACAAACCACAAATAAGCCTTCACAGGGGATTATCAACACTGGTGGATGTCTTCTTTTGCCATCTCTTTTACTCCATACCAGGCTCCCAGATTTTAATTTTCCTCTCCCTCCCTCCTGTTGCCCATTCCCAACCAGGAACACATGATGCTTGGTTGCTCTGTCAATGTCCCTGTTTAGAGCACAAGCTCTCCACTGCCCAGACAGCCTCCTTTGTGCCTGTACAATAGAGCAGAGCCATCCTAGGCTCACCCCTAGGACTGCTGGACTAAACTTGACTAATAAGGACGAGCCATAACAGAGCACCCTGTAGGTCAGCTTCACTGAAGTGAACAGACTGAGAGCCACTGACATTCAGTGGGTTTGGATCACATCCTACAGCTACTGCCAGCCAAGTAGCCAATGTTTTGTGGAAAATAAAATATTCTTCCTCTTTGTTATTCATCACTGAAAGATTTTTTCAGCACAAAGTGTGAGACCTAATTACTGAACTCAAGTTTGTTGTGCAGAATTCAGTTCCACAGAGCCCCTCAGTTTCCATGAAACGATTCATGTGGAAGAAAGTGCTCAGTGTGAGAGGCAGAGAGGCAGAGCACAGCTCCTGGTGAAGCTGGACCAATGGTATTTTGCAACCACCATAGCTCTCAGCAGCTTGGTCTTTACAAAGGAGAGCCATCTTTCTGCTCACAAGCAGAAAACTCCCCATCATCCTGCCAGTGTTCCTTTCCATCAGGTAAAAGGGTTCATACAATATTAGAGATCCTTCCCTGCAGTTCCCAGTGAGTTTTCATTTACATAGACCAGAGGAAACAAAATGTTCAGCATTCACAACAGTCTGAATTGTTGCTTCCTGGCTGTCAGCAGGCTTTCTGCTCAACAGGTTCCAGAACAGAATGAAAGAACTGCACCTGCAGAGCATCTCCTGCACCACCCATGGGGACAGCTGGAGCAGAGGATGGGGTCAGGCCTCCGTGTGCAGACCAGCAGAGCTGCATTTGCATGAAAGAGGGAATTGCTCCCTAAGTGAGACTTGCCAGACAGGAGTGAATCTAAGGCTGTACCTCTCAGAACTTGAGAGTAGATTTAAAAATAGTGACCTCACCTTGAAAAGTTTTAAAAAATAAAACAGGACATACTGGATTTAGTGAGGATGGTGTGGCATGGGGCAGCTACTTCCTCTTTCAAATATAAAAAAATATGACAGGATATATAATTCAAGCTAAAATCACTGACTTACATGACAAGAGTCCTAAAGATGAAGCCAGCTAATGAAGAATTGTCATTCTCAGTGGATTGCTAGATAGCTGTGTCCTCCAACTATAACTGGTTCAGAACTGACATTTCTGAACTACAATAATCCAGTTCTTGGAAAAGAGCACGCATCTCATTGCAGCTGAAAAATAACTCATTTGCACATTAACATTTATCACTATATCTGGCAGTTGTAGAGGTACTGTCCCCTAAAATTCTCCTTGTTACATACATTTTTTGGCAAACAGTTTCTCAGTGCTCAAGTATGAGCTGTGGTGATTCCAGGTTATTCTGTTGTGAAACAAAAACTCAAAACTCGCAGTGCAACTCTGGATAGACCCTGACAAGAAATGGCATTAATTTCCTAGGAGAGGTTTCTATTCCTGGCAACATCCATATCACATTTAAAATTGGCTTCAGTACTCCAGTCATGGAGTAGCCAACACAGAACATAATATTATCCTAGTCCTGCTTTTTACAAAAAGTTGAGGGCAATCTAACATGGTTAAGAAGCAGTGGAAAAATCTACTATCATCCAACAGGAAGAAAGCCCCACTCACACTCTGCCCTCATGCTGTTGCTCGTTGAGCACAAGGGATTTCTGTCAAAACCTCACAGTAACACAGCACCCCCAACCCACACACAGTCAATCCACGTTAGCAGTCAACACAGGAAACCACAAAAAAAATTATTTCAAATATTGCAAAGGAAGAGAAACACTTTGCTACTCCAGCTTACAGACATAAAACATCACTGACTGATTTTGACCCAGCAATTCCCGTATCTAGCAACAAAAAGATGACTGAATTTAGCGTGGACTCAAGACCCAGGTGGATTTCATAGTAGTTACAACCTGCAATATCTGACATGGATTTGGGCTGTCTTTGGAGACCTCCCTCCATACAGGGCAGCCAGATGCTGGATGAAGCAATCAGCTTCAGTGCCAGATTTTTTGTTCTGGAGCCCTCCCCAAGCACTAACAGCATGATTTATACCTGCAAAGTAAAAGCAT
The DNA here is from genome assembly GCA_013397245.1 of Thryothorus ludovicianus. Lineage (NCBI taxonomy): Eukaryota > Metazoa > Chordata > Aves > Passeriformes > Certhiidae > Thryothorus > Thryothorus ludovicianus. Next base: position 495,721 of record VZTB01012398.1, read on the forward strand.
AATTTCTGACTTACTGTCTGCTTGGGAGGAAGAACAACTGCTGTCTATTTGAGATATGGCAAGATTTGTAACTCCTTTGCAAATTCTTCTAGAGCTGGGACTAATTATTAGTGGATAGGAGTTAGCCAATCAACAGGAATCACCCCATTTCTGTTGCATCATTAGAACTAAAAGACTGAGCAATACTTCTGGATGTGAAATTGAGCAATAATTCTGGACCCTGATCAGTACAAAAAGGAGACAGACCTAAGCTGTAGAGCTGTGCAAAGCCATCATTCACACACCAACCTGTAACAGCAGCAGACCATTAGGGACACCTGTGGTGAGGTGCAACAGCCCCTACCCCAGGCTCAGTCTTTGGGAGCCACTGTGCCAGGGAAAGTCTTCCCTTAATCACTGGTGAGATCCTCTGAGCAAATTGTACAAAATTGTTTTACTCACAGTTATTTTCAAATGCATCCAGCTGTTCAAAGCTGCTTTAATGCCACTTGAATCAATGTATTAATTCATACTGTGGAAAACACATTTACACTGTAGAAATCACTTGGCATCTCTACACGTGTTACTAAATGAGGGCAATAACTATGTGTAAGAAATCCTGGCATAGATAATGAGATGTTGAGCAAAATCAAGTTTCATTTGTCCAGATGCAGCAGCAGCTTCTTGGTAGAGGTAACAAAGAAGTGTATTTCAGAGTGTTAAACAGAACTGACACAGGACAGCACCTGTAGTATATCCACAGGTTATAAAAAGCACATTTTAGGAAAATGTAAGACAGATTACCTGCAGAACTTCTGCAGCTGAATTTTTCCCACAACACTACTCTTCCTACCTTCTCCACCCTCCATGACCCCCAGAACTCTTCTTGGCAGTGTCTGGTAGGCACACACATTTCAGTGCCACAGAGGGACGATGTCTCAGCCCTTGCTCAGCTGTGCCAGATTCACTGCACACCCACAGCACAGCCAGGGCTCACACTGGTTCCTCTGAGGCTGTTACACACACAGCATGTCTGCACCTTTGGAAGAGGGAAAGGTGAACACCTCACACAGCACACACTGGGCTCAAGGCAGCATCACTCCTCTCCTGCTCTCTCATCCAAGCACAAAACCATTCAGCAAGGGGGGAAGCCAGAGTACTGCAGCCTACCACCTCTTCCCAAAATCCTGGAGGAGAAGGGGCAGCTGGAAGGATGCTGGGGTCACACACGTTGTACCCCCAGCTCACCCACGGGCTGAATACCCCAACAGGAATTAGTGAGATCCAAAGCAACAGCAAGGTCAGTCTTGCTTTTAAAATCTGCTCCAATTGTGCTAGGCTGAAGAGATGCAGAGGCAGATTTTTTTCAGCTGTGGTCTTGGAGCCATCTTGCTGAAAGAGCAGATAAATGAATTAGCTGCCTGCTCTGCATTGTAGCTCTGGGAGCCATGGACATGTCTGGGTTCCCACTGCAGACCCTGACACAGACACAGGTCACCCCTCATGTGACCCACGTGGCGCTCACTGGGCCAAATTCCTCTGAGCAGTTCTTCCCTAAGTACAGCCACTGCAGGAGCCATGCTAGTGCATCTAATAACTCTTCTGGGACATTGCAAGATTTACTTATTTAATATTTGTAATACACTACTGAGAGCTTTTAAAATTATTTTGCAAGCGCAGTGTCCTTTTCTTCGGATTATTTTATTATTTTGCAATGTTTCCTAACGTACTATTTTCTCTCTGCCAGTCATACTGGGGTTCAGGGTTTTTTTTTTCATTTTTTTTTTAAATTTAAATCCTTAAAACATTTCTTACAACCACTCCCATTTTACACATTCTTTTAAACCCTACATTTATAGGACACAGGCTTTTAAATGGTTTCAATATGTCTTGGATTCTTATATTCACGTACTACTTGAGTAGTTTCCAGAATCCAGTTCTTACAAAAATAAAAGTACAAAAATGCTCCAGGAAAATTCAAACCACTCACCATTAGGGAGACTATTTTCCTATACTTCAAACTTTTCATAACCCTTTTCATTTGGTTCTGGGATTGAATGTGGAAAAAAAAAAAAAAAGATTTGAAAAAAGCCCACTGAACTGCGTCGAATTTTAGACAAATGTATGAGTGTGGAAGCAATTTTGGTTCTGGGAATTGTATCTGGGATAATTTAGTGACTTTTCCACTTCCCTAGATACTCTAAAGAGTGCTCTGAGGAGGCACAGAGCTGGGAGCTCTGTCTGCTTCAGACTGGAGCAGAGGTCAGGAGTTGGCACAGAGCACAGAGCACTGACCCTTGCCTTTCCAAAGCTGAACATTCTTGGTCTACTCCAGGAGGAGCTACTGTGAATTCTGACTCCAGCCAGCCTTACCAGCCTTCCTGAAAACCTCCAGGACAGCAGCTGCACCCATGCAGAACCCAGTTAAACTGCCCCAGTAGGTGCAGAAGATCTCAAGGTTTCAAATAAAAGGTGCAGTTGTTTCCAGCAAAACCTTGTAGAGGCTGAAAACACAAACCTATCACCTTGGCCATCTCCCAACACAGCCCTCTCCTGTGTTATTGGCAGTGAATGTTTATGACAGTCAGCAGTTGTTTGTCCTAATTAATGAGCTAGACTATGAATAGGGTTTTTTGGAATAAACACATCCATATCCTCATTACAAGCATCCCCTTCAACCAAGGAATGCAACATTCTGAGCACATACAGCACTCATCCATATCATAGCCTCTTCCTCTCCCTTACAAAACAATCCACAGGAAACCTATGGCTAATGCAGGGCATTCTGCCACAACATGATCACACCTGACAATGTTATCTTTGTTACCAAAACTGAAAAGCAGAGACATTATCTGTGAAGGCTAGTTCTCAAAAAAATGCCTGATTTTTTTCAGCCATATGTTTAAAAACTAATTTCAGTAAGATAACAAGTAAGATATCTTTTTGTTTCCTAAGACTGCTGGGAAAAATATATAATTCTAAAAAGGTCTAAAAAGCCATTTCCTTAAAAAAGACAAGTGAAATATAAAAATAGTTTTATGCCCAAATGGAATCATAGCATATAAGTAAGGCAGAATTGGGTCCTGGGGCTAATTACTTGGGGTTAATGGGGATAATCAATCAATAGATCTGATCACAGCTTTTTTTTTTTTTTTATTTCAATCTTCAAGTCATTTGGAAGTAAAAAGAGTAAGTGAGGATTCTTAATTACAAATCTCTCCCCATTTCATAACTCCACACACAAACTTCTGCATTTCCAGGTCACTCTAGGAGACAGGTTGGTCTATTATGATTCCTTTAAATGAGCAAAATGCAGGGTTTAGTTCTGGTCTACAACTTTTTTTTATCATCAAGGAGACAGAGTATCTGTGTTAGATAATTGTCTGGTTTAGATTTTGCTTTTCTATCCCCACATGAGGTATAAACAATCTTCAGAGCATTAATTCAGTCAGTCCTCCTGGGAAGTAAGAGTATCCTATCCCTTTTACAGATAACAACTTGGGTTCAAAGGCACTTTGTTTCTTGCCCCTAAGCAATAAGGAAATACTTGAAAGGACAAGAACAAAGTTGAAGATTCTGTTAATAAATGCTGCAGAGAGTGATTTTCAGCCTTTTCTAATCTGTACCACTTTAAGTGTCTCTGCTGAGATCCAGATATCTTTTTACTGACTTCAAACTTAATGACAAAAGCCTTCATTTTCCTAGTTATCATTCACAGACATTTTAGTCTGGGAAAACACAGGTTAAACACCTCTGCTCTACAACTTCAGCAAAGATTCTTCAGGTCCAGGGAATCTGATAGAGAAATTACCTGAAAGATATCTGTGGCTTACCAGCAATGAACATCTTGAGCAGCTGGGGACAAGTTCCCAAGTATGTTTGGTTTCAACTTCTGTCAGCTCCCTAGGTTTTACCATCACCCAGCCAACAAAAAAGCCCTGCAAGCCAACAGCATTAGTTTCACAGTCTCTGGAGACCAGAATTTATTTATTCAATTATCTACCACTTGTCCCCCACAGACTGTATGATCCCTCAGTACTGGGTGCCAATCACAGCACTGACACACTGACTAATAAACCTCTGTGGTATCTGCCCCTTGGCTAGAGATCAGTGAACAATACATCTGATAAATCATTCCTCTTTTGCTGGTCATATTGTTGTGTACAGACAACCTCATTTTCTCCAAGGTGTGGTTATCTCTATTTGCCAAATATACTTTGCAAATTAGTTTTGCTCTGCGGATTATTCCCAAGAAACTCTTCCTGGCAATCCTTAACAGCCCAGCCATGCTGCTTAGCTTTGGCTTGCCATCACAACCCTAATCAGAAATTGCCCATCTTCCCTGGCTAGCTGGGAGCAGCTCTCCTTGTCTGTGTGCAGTTTGTCACACGGTAGCTCCCAGGGCCAGTGCCATAATCAGGGCTCCAGAGTGTTAAGCCATGCTGTCACAGCACCCTTAGTGGGCAGAAGTGCCCTTCAATTAAAAGGATAATACCTCTGTCCCAAAGAGATTACAGAGGACAAGTCAGAAGGGGTTTGGCAATGAAAGCAAGGCATCAGTGTGTACTTAGGGACATGGAGTGATGGAGGGAAGAAAGGGCTGTCAGAGCCTTCAGCTGCATTGCCACTGCTCTGTGCAAGCTGCAGTGCTCCCACCACCCATGCCCTCCACCCACCCCTTGGAACCAGAGATACTCAGAGAGAGACCTTCAAGCCCAGCTGGAGCATGTGGCCTCAGCACGGGCTGGATCTCACACCAGGGAAGGGGAATCACTGCACTGAACCACAGGCTGGGACACCCTGGGGTAGGACCCCGTGATTCCACAGGGAGTCAGAGTGAGAGGGGCACTTTCAGGCAAGGAACCATACCAGAGGTGGGTTAATTCACCTTCTTCAGGAATTAATTCACCTTCTTCAGGAATCCTGTGTTCTGAAGCAGCCTGCAGTTGTAACATGGATGCTCAGGGCTACAGGATGTCAATCTGTCTGCAAGTCCATACTCTTTCCTATTCCACTGTTGGCACATTTCAATCTGGGGGGTTTTTACACATGAAATTTTCCCCCCTTACAAGATCAGTGTTAAAATCTTTTTTTGACTATTATTTGACTATTTCACCTCTGAGTATGTAACATGGAGCACTAAGCACATGGCCTTTAAACTAATAAATCTTTAGAGTCAAGTATATACCAGAAATATTTCTTAGAAACAAAGTCATTTGCAAGTACTTTGTAAGTATGGTCTAAGGGCACAGGTCTTTTGTCCCATTTAGAATAGCTGAAGGACTAACTCTCCGAAACAAGATTTCTCAGATAAATCTTTCAAAACATTATCAATTCTGTTATGCTAATAATATACCTATACAGTGAAAAAGAGACTTATGGAATTAAAAAAGTGTAGCAAGTAGGACAATACTAATTTTAGATACTAAAGCTGTTGATAAAGAGTTATTTTCTTAGGATCAAAGCATATGGTTATGGAAAAATTAGCAGATTTTAATTTGCATGGAACAGAAAGATCTCTTTATATAAAGAAAGAGAAAAATGACCCCTGAAAGAGATGAACACTTGAAATGCTGAACATACAGGAGGTTATACCTAAACAGTAAATAGCTATACCTAAACAGTCATCACTCTGTACATAATTAAAAGTAATATTTGCATTAATCTGATAATGCCAGGCTTTATATTGCAAAACAGCACTGGTTTGTGTTCAGAGAAACCCACAGGCAAACAAGGCCTGCCTGTGTCCCAAACAAAATACAGTATTGGAACCGTCAGCAACCTCATCCTGAAGTTCAGAAACAAAGTAGACCACTGCAAAATGCTGGTTACAAATTAATTTTGAGTGGTTGAGAACATTTTTGGAGTTGAATTAAATAGGCTGCTTTCTCGTGACTCATTTTTGCCTGAACTATTGCAGTTTCCACGTCTTTGTCACCCTCCCACTGCTGAGCTCGCCAGGCACTGTGGGCTAAAGAGCACAACCACATCTGGTTGCAGCTGCACAGACCCCTCCAGCCGGCTGGAACAGCCCAGCCCTGCCAAGACTCTGGCACTGATGGCTCAGGGCTCCACAAACGGGAGGAAGAATCCCTTTTTAGCAGTCTTTTATGCCTGCTCAGGGACTGGAGCCCTGTAGTCTATAAACCCAGAGGGGATCTGAACCTCCTCCTGCTGAGATTCCCCAAACCTCAAAGAGTAAAACGGCAGCAGGACCCAGCAGCGAGCTGCCTTTTTCAGCAGCCATCCCCCAGTGAGGAGGACCAGAGAGTTATTTAAAGCTGTGATCACAGATAATTACCGTGCTGAGCAGCACAAGCAAAGCCAATGCTTTTTCTTCTCACTCTATCATCCACTAGCAACTGCCTTTTAGAAATGGAGTGCTAGGAGGAACCAAAGCTCTTTTTATCCCTGAAAACATCTGAAGGGATCAGACAGCTCCACTCCATTCGGACCCCAAGGGGGCCTCAGGGCGTGCTGCTTCTCAGCAAGTTTGAAAATTCCACCCTAAATATTATGGGACATATCCCTGGGGCTGCCAGAGAGCTAACACAGAGATACATCGAGAGCAACAGGGGTCTGTATCAGCCAAGGATTTGCATACACCAGCAGACATTGCACTACCTATTCTCAAATACTTGAAAGAAGGAAAAGGTATAAAGCTACAGATTTGTTTAACCTGTGTAATACATAACTCTTTTACAAGGAATAATAAATATCACAGCACAAACTCAACTTTAGTCTAAAAAAATAAAAATATCTCCCCACTAGTCTCCAAAGCTATCTTCTAAAGATAACACAAACACTTGCTGTATTTTAAAAGAATCTCATATCACTGAAATTTTTCTCCACTATTTCTCTTTCAATTTACAGGTCAGGTCTCAGCAGGTACCTTGCAAAAGGTTGATTCATAAAACAGGAGAAGCCAGTTATCATCTTCCTGAAGGAAAATATGTCCAGGTCTAATGAGGACAACTGCTGAAGCACCACAGAGCAGAGCCTCTGATGACCTTGTTTGGGTTCAATGAGCACAAAATAACCAACAATGTTTGTGCAAATTATGCTCCCTAGTTAAAAAATAAATCTGAATTTCTTTAGTACCCTTTTTTTTACCTACTGCATGCCTCCAGGTACCTCCAGGTCATGTTTCAACGGTTATATACGTGACTCCAGGGAAGGGATCTCAGCAGCCCCAGTTCAGCAAACATTCTGGGGCTGTAAAAGCTGATACCATGTCTTAAGCACCAGCCACGCTCCCAACAGACTCTCTGTCAACTTCACCAACAGTCCCTTATCTCCAACCCTCCTGGTGCACACCACAGTGGGAATGTTTTGGCTTCCTTTCTCCTGCCTTACATCAAGGAGTTCCCCATCCTGGCCAGCTGCTCCCAAAACAATTTATCAGGCCTTATTTCATTGCGCTGGGCCCTCCCACCCTTTCCCCCAGCACCCAGTGGTGCTGGCAGCAGGCAAGAGGTGTGGGCTTGCTCTGGGGAAAAGCGCGCGAACGCTGCCCTTGGCGCCTTCCCCCGCGGGGCACTGCCAGGACAGCTCTCCTGCAGCAGGCCACGAGCTTCTAGCTTCCCTCTCACTAGAATCCAAATCCTTGCAATTTCAGGACACTCGGTATCTTCAACACTTCCATGTCTCTGGCAAATTTAACGCAAAGCAGAAAATGAATTGCAAAAGTTATGAGGAGCCAAAAGATACAGACGAACTGCCTGTCACAACCATCCCACTACATTAGGAAATAAAAGTAACCTTGTAAAAACCTTACCAAAATCCTGGGAAATTTGGTAGAAAGGGTAGGTAGAAGTCTGTGGTGATTGCATCAGAATACCCTGATGGGTTCCCAGCATGGCAACCACAATCCAGCCTGGCCTCCACTGGGCGTTAGAGCAGCAATTCGGCACAGCTGGCAGCACGAGCAAGCCTGGCACGAAGAGAAACCAGTGGCTTCCTCCTTACTAATGCGGGAGGAAGCACAGGACTTCCTCTCTGCCTCCTCCCGTGCTGCAGGAGTGAAAGAGGAGATGGCAATCCAAAGATATATCAGTGCAGAAAAAAAAAGAAAAAAAAAAAAAGAAAGAAAAGAAACACAGAGCAGGGAATGCTGCCGCTGTTTAAAACGTAGGTGAGATTTAAATAGCAATAATCCCCAGAAACTATCTAGTTCAGGTCATCAACTAACAAGCTGGTTAATTCCTGTAAGGATTAATGCTTGAAATTATTATGCTTGACAGATGTTTGCTGAATGGGAACTACTTAAGAATACACAGGATGAAGACCAGCAAGAAGTAAAAGTGCAGACAGGTACGTCAGAGCTGAGATTTTAGAAATCATTAACTCATGCTCTAATATAATAATAATTTTTCTTGTGTTCCGTCTCTTTTTTTTCACTCTCAAGGTCTCTAGCAGGAAATTCCCTTCACAGACTGACACACTAATCTAGATTCTGCTCTCAGTGACAATCATGCAACACAAAAAGGAGGTCAGCTGATATTTTCAGGAAATACCTCTGCTGCACACTTTGGCTGAATGGAATATACTTTGCAGATATTAGCTGTCCCTCATGACGGAACATATGATGAATTCTCCTTTCCTAATTCTCCCGAACTGCTGGAAAATATAAAGCAGCATTTTCCCTTGATTAACTAAGATCCTGCTTTTAGACATTCAATAAAACCCACTGTTTTGGTCTATCTACCCCACTACCATTTGCATCATCCTAATGGTGCAGATTTAGTACAATCCAGGACCAAAACAGGTGCCACTCACTCAAGTTGGTGTAAATCCAAAGCAAGTCCATAAGGCCAACAATCTTTCAACTTTTTTAGCTGCTGTATGTCATACTTTATACTACACTGAGCAGCATTTCTAGAATTAAAACTAATATGGAGGAGAGGTGGAGAAATCAGTGAAAGCAAAACATGGGGGGAAAGTTGGTTTGAATTCTACCTCCAAATTAGAAGCTACAGATAAAAACAGGGAAAAAACTGTGAGCCTCTCCACGCATTTTGGAATCAGGCATCACAATGGAAGAGCATGGGAAGAAACTGAAGGAACAAAGATGAAAACCTAGGTGGAAGAACAGGAGTGGAATAGAAAATATTTATCAAGCTAACCTTCTGTAAGTTAGTATCACATTATATTTAAAATATATAAATACCACATTATCACTTGAGCATAATTCCCTTCAAAGAAAAATTGATTTTATATTTTTCCCTATTTTTAAAGGAAACCAGATTCAGCAAAATATTCCAAATGTCTCCACAACATCTGACCTGCCATTTTCTTCCTTCCCATACAAAGAAGTCTACTTTCAGTTTCAGAGAGGAATGAAACTCTTTTTCCACTCTTCTGGCCAACTATCAATTCTGTTATGGTAGTTGAAAGCATTTGAATGGCCCCTTCTTCAGGCTGACATGCCTAAGTTCAAACATGGATTCAGTTACATCTGTAGCTGTGGTAACATCTGCTGTAGCTGTAACTCTTGTAACACATCTGTTGGACGATCTTAGATTACCTGGCAGCCCGTGGGCACTGTGAAGGGAACATTCCTGCAAACCCAGTGCAGCCCACGGAGTTAAATGACTACACTGCTCCACTGATGAATGTGGTGTAAGTGATACTCTGGGCAGACTGGCCTCATTGCCCACTGACAGTCTGCATCTTCAAGCAGGCAGTGATGTGTTTGTCCTCTGACTGCTCAGGAGACAGACGTCACCACCCCAGCAGGGTTGCGAGGGTTATAAATTATAAAGTGTTGTCTGAGCGCTGACAAAGAGCTATGAAACCCCTCAGATAGGAAACACAGCAGCAGTATAAAATTCCTCTCCAACCATAGCAACTGTGTTATATATTCTTACTACTCTGCAGATCATATTCCTAACTATATTTTAGTTGTGAATTAGAATAACATTGGCATAAAGGGACCATCAGTGCAAGTGCTTCTCACCAAAGAATCTGGTTTGGAATCGCTGTGAAAGGACTTTTCACAAGAAACACTCACATCAAGCAATCAGGTTGTCCCAAGAACTGGGCTCAGAGGTGCTGGCAGGGATAGCACAGACAGGTGTCAAGCTCTTGATCTCTCTTTCTGGTTTTACAGAGTTTCACTCTGTGTAAATAATGCATCGTTATGAAGAACCTAATTATTATGCACAGCCTAATGATTCAGGTGTCTCACCTGGCAAGCTGAGCATCTTCAAGGTCTGGCTTAGGTCACCATTATGCTCTGTCCCATTCAGCAAGGAAAATTAAAAAAAATAATTTTGATTTACCAGTTAGCATTAAAAGAAACAAATAAAAAACTCAACCCACACACCAAACCAAACTCTGAAAAATGTCAGATCTGATCTGAGCAAGACTAAAAGAACCAAGAAATGGGTTAGCTGCTGATATAGTTGCTTAAATGAGAAAAACATTTATTTGCAAATCCCCAAACTAAGGTGTAACCTGTTAGTAGCAATAACAGCACTTCACAAATACCAGTGATAGCTGACATAGGAAGAGCACTATAAAAAACAATTACCTGCAGAGCACTGAAGCACATCCAGGTAGATTCCTCAGCACTGACTAACTACAACTATTCAACAATAATAGGGCTTAAAAAAAAGGGGGAGGAAGGGGCTGTGACATTATAAGTATTGAGATTAAATACATAATTGACATAATTACTTATAAAAATGTTTTTTATAAACATCTTCAGCTCTTTCATCAGACAGCAAATACTACTTCACTCTGCAGACCAGAATGACAGCACCAGCTCTCCCCCGTCATGAGATATTCACAGAAAATCTGAGCTTGGAAGGAACCACTGGTGCTCATCTAATCCAACCTCCCTGCTCAGTTTGGGTCCTCTAGTAAAGAATATTACTCAGGATTGTGTCCAGATGGCTTTTGAGTCCAGAGTAGACTCCACAGCCACTCTAGGCAACTTATATTATCACAATATGCAACAGCTGGAAAAGCAAAGACCTGGGGTAAGAAATAAAGTAACACAGAAGACAAAAATACCTTTAGGATTGCTGGTAGCTCCATCCCAAACAGGAATTTCTCTTGTAGAAAAAAAGCAAACAAAATCAAACCAACCAACCAAAAGAGCATCCCTCAAAACAAACAAACCAAACCAACAAAAACCCAAACAAACAAAAAAAAACCTGAAACAAACACAAAAAACCCAACCCAGAACGCTTGAAATATTTTCCTTTTTGTTAGGCTGCAGACATTTTGTGTAGATTGGCACTTCACACCAGCAGGACAACTAATGGAGTCGGCAGGTTTATAATTGGAGAAGACAGGGGAAAATCCCAGGCTCTGGTAAAGCCAAGGGCAATACTGTCACAGAGCCAAGATTTCTACCCTGACTCCAGTGGACTTAAAAGACAAGGTAACGAACAAATTTTTCCTTGGGTGCTGTCTTAATCTGGAGATCTAAATTAATGTGCGTCTGTGGTGTTTACTGATCCGGTGTTATTCACCAGTGTTAAAGTCTTATATTTCACACAAAGCCTTGTGCTTAACCTGCTGCACCTATGGACCAATTCTGCTGACTTACATAAGAAACATCACCTACTTTTGCCAACTGCTGTCATCTGCCATTCATACAACCACTACTGAAGACTAAAGTGCTCAGGCATTAAGAAAAATCCGTCATCTAAGCTAAAGGAAATGCACAGCCTGGGGAAGAACTGACAGCTTCAGAACTGACAGAGATTTTTTTTTTTTATTTAGTCACAGAAATTTTAAGGCAGGAGTATATTTTCCAACATGACCCCATCTTTGCATGTAACTGACTAGAAAATGCAGTGGGTACTTCAGTGCTTGTACACTTTCCATCTTCAGCTTCCCTGAACTCCTTCAGGCTGCACTGACAACGGGGTACAGAGCCTGGATAAAGACCAGCTGTTACATCTCTCAAACTGCTCCTCAGTCAGAAACAACACATGTTTTTATTATACAATGGCTTCATTATAATGGCAGGAAAATAACACGCGTATGTAATGCTTTAAATCACATATTGCTTCTATGTGAGATGGAGAAAAAACACAGCCAAAAGTAACCCCCTACACGTTTTTCACAATTTAATTTGTTATTGTTGTTGTGTCATGAGTGAGTAGGCAAGTCAGTGCATGAGATAATCTTTTAGGCTGAAAACTCCAATCTTGGTTTTTAAATAAAACCAAGTACCCAGATCCACTGTGGGTGGTTTACTCTGTCACACCTGTGACACCCTCCCACCTGGTACCTACAACACAGCTGCCACACACATCAAGTGTGCCCCATGGGATGTCAGTGTCCCATTTCACAGATGAAGACACTGGTGCTCTCAACAGCATTTATTTTTTCAAATGCAGCCCTTGACAGACCCAACAACACACAAAGCATCCAACATCACTGGTCCCATTTCAAACCTCTGACTGTACATGCTCCTTCAGGATCACAGAGCAAACTCCTGGCAGGCAAAGCCGCATTAAGGGAGGGTTAGACTGGATGTCAGGAAGCACTTCCTGCCTAACAGGGTGGTCAAACACTGCAGTAGGCTCCTAGAGAGGCAGCCAATGCCCTCAGACTGTCAGTGTTTAAGGCACTCAGTGCCCTTAATAATGTGCTTTAACTTTTGCTCAGCCTCGAAGTGGTCAGACAGCAGCACCAGGTGACTCTTGTAGGTCCCTTCTATTCTCATGATAATCATAATCAATCACAAAGGAGCAGCATGTAGCCTTTTGTAAAGTGTGTCTAGGATTCCGTGGTGACAGGCACTGTAAGTTCCCCAGCACAAGCTATCCCACATGAGGATCTCATTCAGCTTTGCTCCCAAGTATTACTGTCACGCTTCTCAAAAGGCTTTCTGCATAGCACAACTGTAACAGCAGGTATTTCACCTTTCAATGTCACTAAATAAACACCAATCAAGAACAAAACAAACAAGCCACAGCTTGATACCTGAATTCCAATCAAATTACAATCTCTTGGTTCTCATGGTTTCCTGCTATCTCTTAATTTCTTCCAGTATGTTTTTTTTATGCACCTGTTCAGTGATATCCCAAGGCTGAGACTGCCCTGTAATCTTCAGTCTGTTATAGTCAAAGTAGAAATTCCCTTGAAATTCCTTGATATGAAGGGCTTCATATCAAGCCCATGACTTTTATTTAAGTGTAACATAGAAAAGAAGCTTGTAACAGCAGAGACATTAAGTCAGTTCTGTCTAAGGGAAATAAATGTTTCCACACCCCCTCGAAATCAATGCACTTTCCTTGAAATACAATTAAGCTGTGTGCACAGAGACATCAAAGATTGCTTATTAACCTGATATGAGGTGTCAGTGAGAACCACCGCCCCTGTCAGACCTACCAGAACTGAGGTGGGGCCACTTCAGATAGCTGCAGTTAAAACACCCCAGGGCTCTACTCTCTGAGTAGTTTTCCTGTAATTCAGGCAGTACCATCCTGTGATGCAATTTATCAGCAACACAGGAACATATGAGAAGCAACAGTCCACACTACTTTAAGTCTACCAAGCAGTGAATCCAATGTCTAACAGACAGCACGTTGCAGAGTCATCAGTCCTTGTGGAACGCAAGGACTGACTTGGAGCTCCAGCTCTGCAGAAGAGTGTGTAAGGAACAATCCTTAAGTAAGGATCTCCACTTTCAGTTTAAAAGACTTTGTTTCCTTAATACTTCAACTGTCATGCCCTCATCAAACACTGGAAGACAAACGAGAAAAGTAAACTTTCAAACAGAAGAACAAGATGGTGTTTAAGTTGATGCTGACAACTCTGCAGCTAGTCATGGAAACATTGTAAGTCTGCATATGCCAATATCAGCCTCAGGCAACAAAACTGTATTTCAGACCAAAATGTAAGCAAAATTAAAGGCTGTGACATTTGGGTCCTATAACTACTTAATATCAGCCTGTCTTGAACTTTAAACACTGCATTTGATGATAACTGATGACACAATGACACTTCAGATTTCTCATGCAATTTCAGGCTACTTTAATCAATATTAAGTAAAGGCACTAAATTCCCATCTTTCAGATGTTGGCAGAGCACACTTGCATGATCCAAAGGGATCCTGACCACCTGTCTTGCCTGTTTTCATTACACAGAATTGCAACCTGAAGAAGCTGAGACATTACTGACCATCAGTAAGCACTACCCTAAAAGATATTTTCCTTCAAGAGTAAGAGTATTCCACTCACTGCACTCCAAGGACAGTGAGAAGGTTTTCAGCCAGACTCAAAGAGGTATTGAAGGACCTGGTGTTTATTCCTGTTGATCTCAGGTGCCTGACACCTTTGTCTTCATATAGAAAACATGCCAAGTAAAAAGCTCCCTTGGCAGTTAAACCCTCTGTTAACATTCCTGGAGCTCAAGAATTTTTCCTGCTATGATGTGTTTTTTCCCTTTCACATGCTTGAATTACCAGGATTCACACTTGGCCCACAGTCCTCACGTGGACAAACACAATCCAGTTATAAGGGGACCCTTTCTAAGGACACCATTGCACCTATCTATATGGTAGAACAAGTTTGAGAGGACATGTCAAAGCCGTGCCACAAACCCCCTGCCATCTGCAGCTGACAAGAACTAACAGTTAAGAAAACCCAAATGAAAACATAAATCCAGTATCTTGTCATTGCTACAAATGATCTGGGATTTGTCCTGCCAGAACACATTATTTTGAGTCAGGATGAATGGCCACTGCTTTTGCTTGGTTTCATGGGAATTATGTTTATACGATGGCACTCTTGAAACTGTTGGCCAATTTTGTCAAAATAAAATAAATCTAAAGACACTAGCTGAGATCATAGCCCTGCTGTACTTTTGCAAATGTGTGCCTGGCTGAACAAAGACAGGAGTTGTGCCCTGGAGATGCAGGGATGCAAAAACAAAGCAGTCTGTGATCCAGGCCAGCTCAGGAAATCAGATCTACAGAGCTGTGTTCCTTGGTTGATTAAAGGTATACACTCAACTGTACCAAGACTTTCTGTTCCTATGTTCAAAATGCAGTGTATTGTATCAGTGTTACTTGCATTCTTTGAAGTTTTAAGGGAGATGCCAGTTCAGGGGCATTTACCCAGAAAATCCTTTTCCCTTTCTCTTTACAGCTTCATTTGCACCAAATACATTATTGCCAAATGGAGGCTGTCAAATATGAATGTATCACTCAGTCACTGAGCTAAAAACTTGGGAAAACTAGCTAGTGTCTGATTTTAGACTTGCTTTTCCCTGTTGGCCTCTTTTTACAAAATTTGCAGAAACTTAATTACCTTGGAGCTGTTCTCCTTATGTCATACTTGGCTGAAACTGGGAAATGGCAAAAAAAAAATATTACATAAGGGACACACATCAAGACTCATGTGTATACATATATTAAGTGATGGCAAAAAAACCTTGTTTCCAACAGATGCCAGTTATCTTTCTGAAGCTGCAATGCAGGTGTGAAGCATCCCCTCAGGCAGTGGAATTGCACTCCAAAGTCATGTGCATGCAGGTACAGCCACATTCTGAGGCCAAGCATCCACAAGCGTATACAACAGTTTTGAGGATGATTTGTAAGCCACAGGTAAGTGGAGTAGCATCAAAAAAAAAGGCTTATTCCCAAAGAAAAGCTAGGCACCAATGAGGTTAGAGCACAAAGGACACACAGAGGACTATGTACCAGGAACAGACCTGGAGGTATGGTACAAGTCCTGACCGGGATGAGGGGGAAAGGAGAAGCAGAGAAATATGGCTGAAGGGAAGAACTGGAACTATCAGAAGAAATACAACAAGAGAGGCAAGCACCACAATACCATACCCTGAATTACAAATTCCTTGGGAATTTGAGGGGACACCAGATCTGATGATTCACAAGCAACATGGAAACAGCACTGGGTGTAGGGGAAAGCTACAGAGGGACCATGGACATTGTCAGACTCCATTTCCTGACAACTAGTTTGTAGAGAACAATGTCACTGTGACTCACCAAAAGATGTTTGTTTCTTGTGGAACAAAAAGTCACCACAGGAATGATTGCAGTAAGTTACATTTCCTTGAGATCCAACTGGCTCACATATTTGGCAGCCAAAGAGACTGTGCCAAGCTGATGTGCATTTCAACAACTGCAGATTTGAGACACTTCCAGGAAAAGAAGGAAAACACTTGAAAACAACCAATCAGCTTTTAAAGTTTTGTGGCATTTTTTAAATACTTTCCCCAAAACACAAGCACTGCGTACAAAGATTTTCAGATTACATGCACCATCCCAAGGGCTGAAAAGTAACATCCAAAACTAGCAGCAAGGAAGTAGCAAGAGTAGCACAGTGATTTTATTTTTCATTAATTATTCAAGACAGCCAGGCTTGGATTTGACGCAAAGGAGAAAAACGGCATCCTTGCTCTGATGAACTTGCAAAATAAAGCAGTATCTTAACCATAATTGTCACGATTAGTCATCATATACATGCATATTTCCTGCAGATTTCAGTCTTTTAACCTATTTGAGTAGATCTATTTCTACGAATAAAATTTTCCTGGACAAAGATCTAAACACACACAGGGCCAAGCCAATAAGGGTGTGCAAATAAAAGAGATGGCAGAAAACTGTATGAGAAACCAAAGCCTCAGTATACCTTGGGGTGTGGGGGAACTTCACATACAGAAGTTATACAGAATGTTAGTTCCTCTTAGAACAGAAAAAGTGGGAAACTTTATAACTGTTTTGGAAGAAAATATAAGACAAAGTAAGACCCCCTTAAGGGGAATCAGAGCCAAGCTAGGATGTATCCAATAGGTTTGAAGGGGAGAGAAGAGGGAAGGGAGAAGAGGAACAAGGACCCTGCAAACCGCGGTAGAGTCCTGGCAGTGGGGACCCACAGATGAAGAAATGTGACAGTAACGCTGAGCAACCAGCTTTGGCAAGAGCCTGACATCTATCTGAGGAAGAAAAGTTGCAGAATGCAGCTAAGTGCTGAACCAGGCTGGCACTCGTTCGCAGATGCGATTTTCTGAAGGAGCTAAATAAAAGGCTTTACCCGTTTAGCGTGTATTACTTAGGGAGGTATGCTGCAGTTACTGCAGCTACGATATTCCGGGTATCAGGAGCACACAGGGAGCTGTCCTGGCAAGGACAAGCCCCGCCGGCGCTCCCGCTCTGCGGCCCCGGCCGTGCCCGCTGCCCCCGGCCCGGGGGCCGAGCGCGGACCGGGCTGTCCCGAGCAACAGGAGGCGGGTCTGGAGCCGGGCGGGCTGACAGCGAGCCCCGCCGAGCCCGCCTG